>OX382187.1:9561156-9573200 GCA_947507545.1 Clistopyga incitator | reverse complement strand
CTTTGACCGAACATAAACTTTTTCGAGGGTAAAATTTTTCTATCTCCTTCGACCGAACATAAACTTTTTCGAGGGTGAAAATTTTTCTAAGTCCATCGACTTTGACCGAACATAAACTTTTTCGAGGGTAAAATTTTTCTATCTTCCTTCGACCGAACATAAACTTTTTCGAGGGTAAAATTTTTCTAAGTCCATCGACTTTGACCGAACATAAACTTTTTCGAGGGTAAAATTTTTCTATCTCCTTCGACCGAACATAAACTTTTTCGAGGGTAAAATTTTTCTAAGTCCATCGACTTTGACCGAACATAAACTTTTTCGAGGGTAAAATTTTTCTATCTCCTTCGACCGAACATAAACTTTTTCGAGGGTAAAATTTTTCTAAGTCCATCGACTTTGACCGAACATAAACTTTTTCGAGGGTAAAATTTTTCTATCTCCTTCGACCGAACATAAACTTTTTCGAGGGTAAAATTTTTCTAAGTCCATCGACTTTGACCGAACATAAACTTTTTCGAGGGTAAAATTTTTCTATCTCCTTCGACCGAACATAAACTTTTTCGAGGGTAAAATTTTTCTAAGTCCATCGACTTTGACCGAACATAAACTTTTTCGAGGGTAAAATTTTTCTATCTCCTTCGACCGAACATAAACTTTTTCGAGGGTAAAATTTTTCTAAGTCCATCGACTTTGACCGAACATAAACTTTTTCGAGGGTAAATTTTTCTATCTCCTTCGACCGAACATAAACTTTTTCGAGGGTAAAATTTTTCTAAGTCCATCGACTTTGACCGAACATAAACTTTTTCGAGGGTAAAATTTTTCTATCTCCTTCGACCGAACATAAACTTTTTCGAGGGTAAAATTTTTCTAAGTCCATCGACTTTGACCGAACATAAACTTTTTCGAGGGTAAAATTTTTCTATCTCCTTCGACCGAACATAAACTTTTTCGAGGGTAAAATTTTTCTAAGTCCATCGACTTTGACCGAACATAAACTTTTTCGAGGGTAAAATTTTTCTATCTCCTTCGACCGAACATAAACTTTTTCGAGGGTAAAATTTTTCTAAGTCCATCGACTTTGACCGAACATAAACTTTTTCGAGGGTAAAATTTTTCTATCTCCTTCGACCGAACATAAACTTTTTCGAGGGTAAAATTTTTCTAAGTCCATCGACTTTGACCGAACATAAACTTTTTCGAGGGTAAAATTTTTCTATCTCCTTCGACCGAACATAAACTTTTTCGAGGGTAAATTTTTCTAAGTCCATCGACTTTGACCGAACATAAACTTTTTCGAGGGTAAAATTTTTCTATCTCCTTCGACCGAACATAAACTTTTTCGAGGGTAAAATTTTTCTAAGTCCATCGACTTTGACCGAACATAAACTTTTTCGAGGGTAAAATTTTTCTATCTCCTTCGACCGAACATAAACTTTTTCGAGGGTAAAATTTTTCTAAGTCCATCGACTTTGACCGAACATAACTTTTTCGAGGGTAAAATTTTTCTATCTCCTTCGACCGAACATAAACTTTTTCGAGGGTAAAATTTTTCTAAGTCCATCGACTTTGACCGAACATAAACTTTTTCGAGGGTAAAATTTTTCTATCTCCTTCGACCGAACATAAACTTTTTCGAGGGTAAAATTTTTCTAAGTCCATCGACTTTGACCGAACATAAAACTTTTTCGAGGGTAAAATTTTTCTATCTCCTTCGACCGAACATAAACTTTTTCGAGGGTAAAATTTTTCTAAGTCCATCGACTTTGACCGAACATAAACTTTTTCGAGGGTAAAATTTTTCTATCTCCTTCGACCGAACATAAACTTTTTCGAGGGTAAAATTTTTCTAAGTCCATCGACTTTGACCGAACATAACTTTTTCGAGGGTAAATTTTTCTATCTCCTTCGACCGAACATAACTTTTTCGAGGGTAAAATTTTTCTAAGTCCATCGACTTTGACCGAACATAAACTTTTTCGAGGGTAAAATTTTTCTATCTCCTTCGACCGAACATAAACTTTTTCGAGGGTAAAATTTTTCTAAGTCCATCGACTTTGACCGAACATAAACTTTTTCGAGGGTAAAATTTTTCTATCTCCTTCGACCGAACATAAACTTTTTCGAGGGTAAAATTTTTCTAAGTCCATCGACTTTGACCGAACATAAACTTTTTCGAGGGTAAAATTTTTCTATCTCCTTCGACCGAACATAAACTTTTTCGAGGGTAAAATTTTTCTAAGTCCATCGACTTTGACCGAACATAAACTTTTTCGAGGGTAAAATTTTTCTATCTCCTTCGACCGAACATAAACTTTTTCGAGGGTAAAATTTTTCTAAGTCCATCGACTTTGACCGAACATAAACTTTTTCGAGGGTAAAATTTTTCTATCTCCTTCGACCGAACATAAACTTTTTCGAGGGTAAAATTTTTCTAAGTCCATCGACTTTGACCGAACATAAACTTTTTCGAGGGTAAAATTTTTCTATCTCCTTCGACCGAACATAAACTTTTTCGAGGGTAAAATTTTTCTAAGTCCATCGACTTTGACCGAACATAAACTTTTTCGAGGGTAAAATTTTTCTATCTCCTTCGACCGAACATAAACTTTTTCGAGGGTAAAATTTTTCTAAGTCCATCGACTTTGACCGAACATAAACTTTTTCGAGGGTAAAATTTTTCTATCTCCTTCGACCGAACATAAACTTTTTCGAGGGTAAAATTTTTCTAAGTCCATCGACTTTGACCGAACATAAACTTTTTCGAGGGTAAAATTTTTCTATCTCCTTCGACCGAACATAAACTTTTTCGAGGGTAAAATTTTTCTAAGTCCATCGACTTTGACCGAACATAAACTTTTTCGAGGGTAAAATTTTTCTATCTCCTTCGACCGAACATAAACTTTTTCGAGGGTAAAATTTTTCTAAGTCCATCGACTTTGACCGAACATAAACTTTTTCGAGGGTAAAATTTTTCTATCTCCTTCGACCGAACATAAACTTTTTCGAGGGTAAAATTTTTTCTAAGTCCATCGACTTTGACCGAACATAAACTTTTTCGAGGGTAAATTTTTCTAAGTCCATCGACTTTGACCGAACATAAACTTTTTCGAGGGTAAAATTTTTCTATCTCCTTCGACCGAACATAAACTTTTTCGAGGGTAAATTTTTCTAAGTCCATCGACTTTGACCGAACATAAACTTTTTCGAGGGTAAAATTTTTCTATCTCCTTCGACCGAACATAAACTTTTTCGAGGGTAAAATTTTTCTAAGTCCATCGACTTTGACCGAACATAAACTTTTTCGAGGGTAAAATTTTTCTATCTCCTTCGACCGAACATAAACTTTTTCGAGGGTAAAATTTTTCTAAGTCCATCGACTTTGACCGAACATAAACTTTTTCGAGGGTAAAATTTTTCTATCTCCTTCGACCGAACATAAACTTTTTCGAGGGTAAAATTTTTCTAAGTCCATCGACTTTGACCGAACATAAACTTTTTCGAGGGTAAAATTTTTCTATCTCCTTCGACCGAACATAAACTTTTTCGAGGGTAAAATTTTTCTAAGTCCATCGACTTTGACCGAACATAAACTTTTTCGAGGGTAAAATTTTTCTATCTCCTTCGACCGAACATAAACTTTTTCGAGGGTAAAATTTTTTCTAAGTCCATCGACTTTGACCGAACATAAACTTTTTCGAGGGTAAAATTTTTCTATCTCCTTCGACCGAACATAAACTTTTTTCGAGGGTAAAATTTTTCTAAGTCCATCGACTTTGACCGAACATAAACTTTTTCGCAGGGTAAAATTTTTCTATCTCCTTCGACCGAACATAAACTTTTTCGAGGGTAAAATTTTTCTAAGTCCATCGACTTTGACCGAACATAAACTTTTTCGAGGGTAAAATTTTTCTATCTCCTTCGACCGAACATAAACTTTTTCGAGGGTAAAATTTTTCTAAGTCCATCGACTTTGACCGAACATAAACTTTTTCGAGGGTAAAATTTTTCTATCTCCTTCGACCGAACATAAACTTTTTCGAGGGTAAATTTTTCTAAGTCCATCGACTTTGACCGAACATAAACTTTTTCGAGGGTAAAATTTTTCTATCTCCTTCGACCGAACATAAACTTTTTCGAGGGTAAATTTTTCTAAGTCCATCGACTTTGACCGAACATAAACTTTTTCGAGGGTAAAATTTTTCTATCTCCTTCGACCGAACATAACTTTTTCGAGGGTAAAATTTTTCTAAGTCCATCGACTTTGACCGAACATAAACTTTTTCGAGGGTAAAATTTTTCTATCTCCTTCGACCGAACATAAACTTTTCGAGGGTAAAATTTTTCTAAGTCCATCGACTTTGACCGAACATAAACTTTTTCGAGGGTAAAAATTTTTCTATCTCCTTCGACCGAACATAACTTTTTCGAGGGTAAAATTTTTCTAAGTCCATCGACTTTGACCGAACATAAACTTTTTCGAGGGTAAAATTTTTCTATCTCCTTCGACCGAACATAAACTTTTTCGAGGGTAAAATTTTTCTAAGTCCATCGACTTTGACCGAACATAAACTTTTTCGAGGGTAAAATTTTCTATCTCCTTCGACCGAACATAAACTTTTCGAGGGTAAAATTTTTCTAAGTCCATCGACTTTGACCGAACATAAACTTTTTCGAGGGTAAAATTTTTCTATCTCCTTCGACCGAACATAAACTTTTTCGAGGGTAAAATTTTTCTAAGTCCATCGACTTTGACCGAACATAAACTTTTTCGAGGGTAAAATTTTTCTATCTCCTTCGACCGAACATAAACTTTTTCGAGGGTAAAATTTTTCTAAGTCCATCGACTTTGACCGAACATAAACTTTTTCGAGGGTAAAATTTTTCTATCTCCTTCGACCGAACATAAACTTTTTCGAGGGTAAAATTTTTCTAAGTCCATCGACTTTGACCGAACATAAACTTTTTCGAGGGTAAAATTTTTCTATCTCCTTCGACCGAACATAAACTTTTTCGAGGGTAAAATTTTTCTAAGTCCATCGACTTTGACCGAACATAAACTTTTTCGAGGGTAAAATTTTTCTATCTCCTTCGACCGAACATAAACTTTTCGAGGGTAAAATTTTTCTAAGTCCATCGACTTTGACCGAACATAAACTTTTTCGAGGGTAAAATTTTTCTATCTCCTTCGACCGAACATAAACTTTTTCGAGGGTAAAATTTTTCTAAGTCCATCGACTTTGACCGAACATAAACTTTTTCGAGGGTAAAATTTTTCTATCTCCTTCGACCGAACATAAACTTTTTCGAGGGTAAATTTTTCTAAGTCCATCGACTTTGACCGAACATAAACTTTTTCGAGGGTAAAATTTTTCTATCTCCTTCGACCGAACATAAACTTTTTCGAGGGTAAAATTTTTCTAAGTCCATCGACTTTGACCGAACATAAACTTTTTCGAGGTAAAATTTTTCTATCTCCTTCGACCGAACATAAACTTTTTCGAGGGTAAAATTTTTCTAAGTCCATCGACTTTGACCGAACATAAACTTTTTCGAGGGTAAAATTTTTCTATCTCCTTCGACCGAACATAAACTTTTTCGAGGGTAAAATTTTTCTAAGTCCATCGACTTTGACCGAACATAAACTTTTTCGAGGGTAAAATTTTTCTATCTCCTTCGACCGAACATAAACTTTTTCGAGGGTAAAATTTTTCTAAGTCCATCGACTTTGACCGAACATAAACTTTTTCGAGGGTAAAATTTTTCTATCTCCTTCGACCGAACATAAACTTTTTCGAGGGTAAAATTTTTCTAAGTCCATCGACTTTGACCGAACATAAACTTTTTCGAGGGTAAAATTTTTCTATCTCCTTCGACCGAACATAAACTTTTTCGAGGGTAAAATTTTTCTAAGTCCATCGACTTTGACCGAACATAAACTTTTTCGAGGGTAAAATTTTTCTATCTCCTTCGACCGAACATAAACTTTTTCGAGGGTAAAATTTTTCTAAGTCCATCGACTTTGACCGAACATAAACTTTTTCGAGGGTAAAATTTTTCTATCTCCTTCGACCGAACATAAACTTTTTCGAGGTAAATTTTTCTAAGTCCATCGACTTTGACCGAACATAAACTTTTTCGAGGGTAAAATTTTTCTATCTCCTTCGACCGAACATAAACTTTTTCGAGGGTAAAATTTTTCTAAGTCCATCGACTTTGACCGAACATAAACTTTTTCGAGGGTAAAATTTTTCTATCTCCTTCGACCGAACATAAACTTTTTCGAGGGTAAAATTTTTCTAAGTCCATCGACTTTGACCGAACATAAACTTTTTCGAGGGTAAAATTTTTCTATCTCCTTCGACCGAACATAAACTTTTTCGAGGGTAAAATTTTTCTAAGTCCATCGACTTTGACCGAACATAAACTTTTTCGAGGGTAAAATTTTTCTATCTCCTTCGACCGAACATAAACTTTTTCGAGGGTAAAATTTTTCTAAGTCCATCGACTTTGACCGAACATAAACTTTTTCGAGGGTAAAATTTTTCTATCTCCTTCGACCGAACATAAACTTTTTCGAGGGTAAAATTTTTCTAAGTCCATCGACTTTGACCGAACATAAACTTTTTCGAGGGTAAAATTTTTCTATCTCCTTCGACCGAACAATAAACTTTTTCGAGGGTAAATTTTTCTAAGTCCATCGACTTTGACCGAACATAAACTTTTTCGAGGGTAAAATTTTTCTATCTCCTTCGACCGAACATAAACTTTTTCGAGGGTAAAATTTTTCTAAGTCCATCGACTTTGACCGAACATAAACTTTTTCGAGGGTAAAATTTTTCTATCTCCTTCGACCGAACATAAACTTTTTCGAGGGTAAAATTTTTCTAAGTCCATCGACTTTGACCGAACATAAACTTTTTCGAGGGTAAAATTTTTCTATCTCCTTCGACCGAACATAAACTTTTTCGAGGGTAAAATTTTTCTAAGTCCATCGACTTTGACCGAACATAAACTTTTTCGAGGGTAAAATTTTTCTATCTCCTTCGACCGAACATAAACTTTTTCGAGGGTAAAATTTTTCTAAGTCCATCGACTTTGACCGAACATAAACTTTTTCGAGGGTAAAATTTTTCTATCTCCTTCGACCGAACATAAACTTTTTCGAGGGTAAAATTTTTCCAAGTCCATCGACTTTGACCGAACATAAACTTTTTCGAGGGTAAAATTTTTCTATCTCCTTCGACCGAACATAAACTTTTTCGAGGGTAAAATTTTTCTAAGTCCATCGACTTTGACCGAACATAAACTTTTTCGAGGGTAAAATTTTTCTATCTCCTTCGACCGAACATAAACTTTTTCGAGGGTAAAATTTTTCTAAGTCCATCGACTTTGACCGAACATAAACTTTTTCGAGGGTAAAATTTTTCTATCTCCTTCGACCGAACATAAACTTTTTCGAGGGTAAAATTTTTCTAAGTCCATCGACTTTGACCGAACATAAACTTTTTCGAGGGTAAAATTTTTCTATCTCCTTCGACCGAACATAAACTTTTTCGAGGGTAAAATTTTTCCAAGTCCATCGACTTTGACCGAACATAAACTTTTTCGAGGGTAAAATTTTTCTATCTCCTTCGACCGAACATAAACTTTTTCGAGGGTAAAATTTTTCTAAGTCCATCGACTTTGACCGAACATAAACTTTTTCGAGGGTAAAATTTTTCTATCTCCTTCGACCGAACATAAACTTTTTCGAGGGTAAAATTTTTCTAAGTCCATCGACTTTGACCGAACATAAACTTTTTCGAGGGTAAAATTTTTCTATCTCCTTCGACCGAACATAAACTTTTTCGAGGGTAAAATTTTTCTAAGTCCATCGACTTTGACCGAACATAAACTTTTTCGAGGGTAAAATTTTTCTATCTCCTTCGACCGAACATAAACTTTTTCGAGGGTAAAATTTTTCTAAGTCCATCGACTTTGACCGAACATAAACTTTTTCGAGGGTAAAATTTTTCTATCTCCTTCGACCGAACATAAACTTTTTCGAGGGTAAAATTTTTCCAAGTCCATCGACTTTGACCGAACATAAACTTTTTCGAGGGTAAAATTTTTCTATCTCCTTCGACCGAACATAAACTTTTTCGAGGGTAAAATTTTTCTAAGTCCATCGACTTTGACCGAACATAAACTTTTTCGAGGGTAAAATTTTTCTATCTCCTTCGACCGAACATAAACTTTTTCGAGGGTAAAATTTTTCTAAGTCCATCGACTTTGACCGAACATAAACTTTTTCGAGGGTAAAATTTTTCTATCTCCTTCGACCGAACATAAACTTTTTCGAGGGTAAAATTTTTCTAAGTCCATCGACTTTGACCGAACATAAACTTTTTCGAGGGTAAAATTTTTCTATCTCCTTCGACCGAACATAAACTTTTTCGAGGGTAAAATTTTTCTAAGTCCATCGACTTTGACCGAACATAAACTTTTTCGAGGGTAAAATTTTTCTATCTCCTTCGACCGAACATAAACTTTTTCGAGGGTAAAATTTTTCTAAGTCCATCGACTTTGACCGAACATAAACTTTTTCGAGGGTAAAATTTTTCTATCTCCTTCGACCGAACATAAACTTTTTCGAGGGTAAAATTTTTCCTAAGTCCATCGACTTTGACCGAACATAAACTTTTTCGAGGGTAAAATTTTTCTATCTCCTTCGACCGAACATAAACTTTTTCGAGGGTAAAATTTTTCTAAGTCCATCGACTTTGACCGAACATAAACTTTTTCGAGGGTAAAATTTTTCTATCTCCTTCGACCGAACATAAACTTTTTCGAGGGTAAAATTTTTCTAAGTCCATCGACTTTGACCGAACATAAACTTTTTCGAGGGTAAAATTTTTCTATCTCCTTCGACCGAACATAAACTTTTTCGAGGGTAAAATTTTTCTAAGTCCATCGACTTTGACCGAACATAAACTTTTTCGAGGGTAAAATTTTTCTATCTCCTTCGACCGAACATAAACTTTTTCGAGGGTAAAATTTTTCTAAGTCCATCGACTTTGACCGAACATAAACTTTTTCGAGGGTAAAATTTTTCTATCTCCTTCGACCGAACATAAACTTTTTCGAGGGTAAAATTTTTCCAAGTCCATCGACTTTGACCGAACATAAACTTTTTCGAGGGTAAAATTTTTCTATCTCCTTCGACCGAACATAAACTTTTTCGAGGGTAAAATTTTTCTAAGTCCATCGACTTTGACCGAACATAAACTTTTTCGAGGGTAAAATTTTTCTATCTCCTTCGACCGAACATAAACTTTTTCGAGGGTAAAATTTTTCTAAGTCCATCGACTTTGACCGAACATAAACTTTTTCGAGGGTAAAATTTTTCTATCTCCTTCGACCGAACATAAACTTTTTCGAGGGTAAAATTTTTCTAAGTCCATCGACTTTGACCGAACATAAACTTTTTCGAGGGTAAAATTTTTCTATCTCCTTCGACCGAACATAAACTTTTTCGAGGGTAAAATTTTTCTAAGTCCATCGACTTTGACCGAACATAAACTTTTTCGAGGGTAAAATTTTTCTATCTCCTTCGACCGAACATAAACTTTTTCGAGGGTAAAATTTTTCTAAGTCCATCGACTTTGACCGAACATAAACTTTTTCGAGGGTAAAATTTTTCCATCTCCTTCGACCGAACATAAACTTTTTCGAGGGTAAAATTTTTCCAAGTCCATCGACTTTGACCGAACATAAACTTTTTCGAGGGTAAAATTTTTCTATCTCCTTCGACCGAACATAAACTTTTTCGAGGGTAAAATTTTTCTAAGTCCATCGACTTTGACCGAACATAAACTTTTTCGAGGGTAAAATTTTTCTATCTCCTTCGACCGAACATAAACTTTTTCGAGGGTAAAATTTTTCTAAGTCCATCGACTTTGACCGAACATAAACTTTTTCGAGGGTAAAATTTTTCTATCTCCTTCGACCGAACATAAACTTTTTCGAGGGTAAAATTTTTCTAAGTCCATCGACTTTGACCGAACATAAACTTTTTCGAGGGTAAAATTTTTCTATCTCCTTCGACCGAACATAAACTTTTTCGAGGGTAAAATTTTTCTAAGTCCATCGACTTTGACCGAACATAAACTTTTTCGAGGGTAAAATTTTTCTATCTCCTTCGACCGAACATAAACTTTTTCGAGGGTAAAATTTTTCTAAGTCCATCGACTTTGACCGAACATAAACTTTTTCGAGGGTAAAATTTTTCTATCTCCTTCGACCGAACATAAACTTTTTCGAGGGTAAAATTTTTCTAAGTCCATCGACTTTGACCGAACATAAACTTTTTCGAGGGTAAAATTTTTCTATCTCCTTCGACCGAACATAAACTTTTTCGAGGGTAAAATTTTTCTAAGTCCATCGACTTTGACCGAACATAAACTTTTTCGAGGGTAAAATTTTTCTATCTCCTTCGACCGAACATAAACTTTTTCGAGGGTAAAATTTTTCTAAGTCCATCGACTTTGACCGAACATAAACTTTTTCGAGGGTAAAATTTTTCTATCTCCTTCGACCGAACATAAACTTTTTCGAGGGTAAAATTTTTCTAAGTCCATCGACTTTGACCGAACATAAACTTTTTCGAGGGTAAAATTTTTCTATCTCCTTCGACCGAACATAAACTTTTTCGAGGGTAAAATTTTTCTAAGTCCATCGACTTTGACCGAACATAAACTTTTTCGAGGGTAAAATTTTTCTAAGTCCATCGACTTTGACCGAACATAAACTTTTTCGAGGGTAAAATTTTTCTATCTCCTTCGACCGAACATAAACTTTTTCGAGGGTAAAATTTTTCTAAGTCCATCGACTTTGACCGAACATAAACTTTTTCGAGGGTAAAATTTTTCTATCTCCTTCGACCGAACATAAACTTTTTCGAGGGTAAAATTTTTCTAAGTCCATCGACTTTGACCGAACATAAACTTTTTCGAGGGTAAAATTTTTCTATCTCCTTCGACCGAACATAAACTTTTTCGAGGGTAAAATTTTTCTAAGTCCATCGACTTTGACCGAACATAAACTTTTTCGAGGGTAAAATTTTTCTATCTCCTTCGACCGAACATAAACTTTTTCGAGGGTAAAATTTTTCCAAGTCCATCGACTTTGACCGAACATAAACTTTTTCGAGGGTAAAATTTTTCTATCTCCTTCGACCGAACATAAACTTTTTCGAGGGTAAAATTTTTCTAAGTCCATCGACTTTGACCGAACATAAACTTTTTCGAGGGTAAAATTTTTCTATCTCCTTCGACCGAACATAAACTTTTTCGAGGGTAAAATTTTTCTAAGTCCATCGACTTTGACCGAACATAAACTTTTTCGAGGGTAAAATTTTTCTATCTCCTTCGACCGAACATAAACTTTTTCGAGGGTAAAATTTTTCTAAGTCCATCGACTTTGACCGAACATAAACTTTTTCGAGGGTAAAATTTTTCTATCTCCTTCGACCGAACATAAACTTTTTCGAGGGTAAAATTTTTCTAAGTCCATCGACTTTGACCGAACATAAACTTTTTCGGGGGTAAAATTTTTCGAAGTACATCGACTTTGACCGAACATAAACTTTTTCGCAAGTGAAAATTTTTTTTTTTCTCCACATCCCACGCGCACTGCTTCGACTCGGGGTGAAAAATTTTTTTTCTCCACATTCCACGCGCATTGCTTGCACTTTGCGTTAAAACGACAAAATCTCAATATCTTCCACGCGCATTGCTTGACTCTTAGTGAAGTGAAAAAAATTTTTTCTCCACATTCCACGCGCATTGCTTGCACTTTGCGTGAAAACGACAAAATCTCAATATCTTCCACGCGCATTGCTTGGCTCTTAGTAAAGTGAAAAAAATTTTTTTTTCTTCACATCCCACGCGCATTGCTTCGACTCGAGGTGAAAAAATTTTTTTCTCCACATTCCACGCGCATTGCTCGCACTTTGCGTGAAAACGACAAAACCTCAATATCTTCCACGCGCATTGCTTGGA
>OX382187.1:9541156-9551156 GCA_947507545.1 Clistopyga incitator | reverse complement strand
GATGCTTTGGATAACTTTTATTTTAATATAAAAGTTTATATCGCCAGAGGCGTTTACCACATAAGAGCCATTCGGTCAGAGACACCGACTCGTGGTAATGATGAGTGATAGTTGCGCGTGTAACGCCGCCCGACATCGTCTCCTCTTACAGTAACGAAAGCATTGGCATGCGGTTCGGCGCCCGACGGCTTATACATGGGGCGTAGAGGGGAATAACGCGCAACTCGGGGCCCGGAAAAAATTTTTTTTTTGGACTTAGAAAAATTTTCGAGCCGAGGTACAAAATTTTATAAATCATCATTTTACATGGAAAATATTGCTCTAACAACAATACAACGATAATTAACTATATAATGTGATTTTTTAGAGTTTTATTTTGATTTTTATTCTTTTTTGGGAGAATTCGTTCTTCATTAAAGCGAAATTAAGGATCTTGAACGAACATAAACTTTTTCGAGAGTAAAATTTTTCTAAGTCCATCGACTTTGACCGAACATAAACTTTTTCGAGGGTAAAATTTTTCTATCTCCTTCGACCGAACATAAACTTTTTCGAGGGTAAAATTTTTCCAAGTCCATCGACTTTGACCGAACATAAACTTTTTCGAGGGTAAAATTTTTCTATCTCCTTCGACCGAACATAAACTTTTTCGAGGGTAAAATTTTTCTAAGTCCATCGACTTTGACCGAACATAAACTTTTTCGAGGGTAAAATTTTTCTATCTCCTTCGACCGAACATAAACTTTTTCGAGGGTAAAATTTTTCTAAGTCCATCGACTTTGACCGAACATAAACTTTTTCGAGGGTAAAATTTTTCTATCTCCTTCGACCGAACATAAACTTTTTCGAGGGTAAAATTTTTCCAAGTCCATCGACTTTGACCGAACATAAACTTTTTCGAGGGTAAAATTTTTCTATCTCCTTCGACCGAACATAAACTTTTTCGAGGGTAAAATTTTTCTAAGTCCATCGACTTTGACCGAACATAAACTTTTTCGAGGGTAAAATTTTTCTATCTCCTTCGACCGAACATAAACTTTTTCGAGGGTAAAATTTTTCTAAGTCCATCGACTTTGACCGAACATAAACTTTTTCGAGGGTAAAATTTTTCTATCTCCTTCGACCGAACATAAACTTTTTCGAGGGTAAAATTTTTCTAAGTCCATCGACTTTGACCGAACATAAACTTTTTCGAGGGTAAAATTTTTCTATCTCCTTCGACCGAACATAAACTTTTTCGAGGGTAAAATTTTTCTAAGTCCATCGACTTTGACCGAACATAAACTTTTTCGAGGGTAAAATTTTTCTATCTCCTTCGACCGAACATAAACTTTTTCGAGGGTAAAATTTTTCCAAGTCCATCGACTTTGACCGAACATAAACTTTTTCGAGGGTAAAATTTTTCTATCTCCTTCGACCGAACATAAACTTTTTCGAGGGTAAAATTTTTCTAAGTCCATCGACTTTGACCGAACATAAACTTTTTCGAGGGTAAAATTTTTCTATCTCCTTCGACCGAACATAAACTTTTTCGAGGGTAAAATTTTTCTAAGTCCATCGACTTTGACCGAACATAAACTTTTTCGAGGGTAAAATTTTTCTATCTCCTTCGACCGAACATAAACTTTTTCGAGGGTAAAATTTTTCTAAGTCCATCGACTTTGACCGAACATAAACTTTTTCGAGGGTAAAATTTTTCTATCTCCTTCGACCGAACATAAACTTTTTCGAGGGTAAAATTTTTCTAAGTCCATCGACTTTGACCGAACATAAACTTTTTCGAGGGTAAAATTTTTCTATCTCCTTCGACCGAACATAAACTTTTTCGAGGGTAAAATTTTTCTAAGTCCATCGACTTTGACCGAACATAAACTTTTTCGAGGGTAAAATTTTTCTATCTCCTTCGACCGAACATAAACTTTTTCGAGGGTAAAATTTTTCCAAGTCCATCGACTTTGACCGAACATAAACTTTTTCGAGGGTAAAATTTTTCTATCTCCTTCGACCGAACATAAACTTTTTCGAGGGTAAAATTTTTCTAAGTCCATCGACTTTGACCGAACATAAACTTTTTCGAGGGTAAAATTTTTCTATCTCCTTCGACCGAACATAAACTTTTTCGAGGGTAAAATTTTTCTAAGTCCATCGACTTTGACCGAACATAAACTTTTTCGAGGGTAAAATTTTTCTATCTCCTTCGACCGAACATAAACTTTTTCGAGGGTAAAATTTTTCCAAGTCCATCGACTTTGACCGAACATAAACTTTTTCGAGGGTAAAATTTTTCTATCTCCTTCGACCGAACATAAACTTTTTCGAGGGTAAAATTTTTCTAAGTCCATCGACTTTGACCGAACATAAACTTTTTCGAGGGTAAAATTTTTCTATCTCCTTCGACCGAACATAAACTTTTTCGAGGGTAAAATTTTTCTAAGTCCATCGACTTTGACCGAACATAAACTTTTTCGAGGGTAAAATTTTTCTATCTCCTTCGACCGAACATAAACTTTTTCGAGGGTAAAATTTTTCTAAGTCCATCGACTTTGACCGAACATAAACTTTTTCGAGGGTAAAATTTTTCTATCTCCTTCGACCGAACATAAACTTTTTCGAGGGTAAAATTTTTCTAAGTCCATCGACTTTGACCGAACATAAACTTTTTCGAGGGTAAAATTTTTCTATCTCCTTCGACCGAACATAAACTTTTTCGAGGGTAAAATTTTTCTAAGTCCATCGACTTTGACCGAACATAAACTTTTTCGAGGGTAAAATTTTTCTATCTCCTTCGACCGAACATAAACTTTTTCGAGGGTAAAATTTTTCTAAGTCCATCGACTTTGACCGAACATAAACTTTTTCGAGGGTAAAATTTTTCTATCTCCTTCGACCGAACATAAACTTTTTCGAGGGTAAAATTTTTCTAAGTCCATCGACTTTGACCGAACATAAACTTTTTCGAGGGTAAAATTTTTCTATCTCCTTCGACCGAACATAAACTTTTTCGAGGGTAAAATTTTTCTAAGTCCATCGACTTTGACCGAACATAAACTTTTTCGAGGGTAAAATTTTTCTATCTCCTTCGACCGAACATAAACTTTTTCGAGGGTAAAATTTTTCTAAGTCCATCGACTTTGACCGAACATAAACTTTTTCGAGGGTAAAATTTTTCTATCTCCTTCGACCGAACATAAACTTTTTCGAGGGTAAAATTTTTCTAAGTCCATCGACTTTGACCGAACATAAACTTTTTCGAGGGTAAAATTTTTCTATCTCCTTCGACCGAACATAAACTTTTTCGAGGGTAAAATTTTTCTAAGTCCATCGACTTTGACCGAACATAAACTTTTTCGAGGGTAAAATTTTTCTATCTCCTTCGACCGAACATAAACTTTTTCGAGGGTAAAATTTTTCTAAGTCCATCGACTTTGACCGAACATAAACTTTTTCGAGGGTAAAATTTTTCTATCTCCTTCGACCGAACATAAACTTTTTCGAGGGTAAAATTTTTCTAAGTCCATCGACTTTGACCGAACATAAACTTTTTCGAGGGTAAAATTTTTCTATCTCCTTCGACCGAACATAAACTTTTTCGAGGGTAAAATTTTTCTAAGTCCATCGACTTTGACCGAACATAAACTTTTTCGAGGGTAAAATTTTTCTATCTCCTTCGACCGAACATAAACTTTTTCGAGGGTAAAATTTTTCTAAGTCCATCGACTTTGACCGAACATAAACTTTTTCGAGGGTAAAATTTTTCTATCTCCTTCGACCGAACATAAACTTTTTCGAGGGTAAAATTTTTCTAAGTCCATCGACTTTGACCGAACATAAACTTTTTCGAGGGTAAAATTTTTCTATCTCCTTCGACCGAACATAAACTTTTTCGAGGGTAAAATTTTTCTAAGTCCATCGACTTTGACCGAACATAAACTTTTTCGAGGGTAAAATTTTTCTATCTCCTTCGACCGAACATAAACTTTTTCGAGGGTAAAATTTTTCTAAGTCCATCGACTTTGACCGAACATAAACTTTTTCGAGGGTAAAATTTTTCTATCTCCTTCGACCGAACATAAACTTTTTCGAGGGTAAAATTTTTCTAAGTCCATCGACTTTGACCGAACATAAACTTTTTCGAGGGTAAAATTTTTCTATCTCCTTCGACCGAACATAAACTTTTTCGAGGGTAAAATTTTTCTAAGTCCATCGACTTTGACCGAACATAAACTTTTTCGAGGGTAAAATTTTTCTATCTCCTTCGACCGAACATAAACTTTTTCGAGGGTAAAATTTTTCTAAGTCCATCGACTTTGACCGAACATAAACTTTTTCGAGGGTAAAATTTTTCTATCTCCTTCGACCGAACATAAACTTTTTCGAGGGTAAAATTTTTCTAAGTCCATCGACTTTGACCGAACATAAACTTTTTCGAGGGTAAAATTTTTCTATCTCCTTCGACCGAACATAAACTTTTTCGAGGGTAAAATTTTTCTAAGTCCATCGACTTTGACCGAACATAAACTTTTTCGAGGGTAAAATTTTTCTATCTCCTTCGACCGAACATAAACTTTTTCGAGGGTAAAATTTTTCTAAGTCCATCGACTTTGACCGAACATAAACTTTTTCGAGGGTAAAATTTTTCTATCTCCTTCGACCGAACATAAACTTTTTCGAGGGTAAAATTTTTCTAAGTCCATCGACTTTGACCGAACATAAACTTTTTCGAGGGTAAAATTTTTCTATCTCCTTCGACCGAACATAAACTTTTTCGAGGGTAAAATTTTTCTAAGTCCATCGACTTTGACCGAACATAAACTTTTTCGAGGGTAAAATTTTTCTATCTCCTTCGACCGAACATAAACTTTTTCGAGGGTAAAATTTTTCTAAGTCCATCGACTTTGACCGAACATAAACTTTTTCGAGGGTAAAATTTTTCTATCTCCTTCGACCGAACATAAACTTTTTCGAGGGTAAAATTTTTCTAAGTCCATCGACTTTGACCGAACATAAACTTTTTCGAGGGTAAAATTTTTCTATCTCCTTCGACCGAACATAAACTTTTTCGAGGGTAAAATTTTTCTAAGTCCATCGACTTTGACCGAACATAAACTTTTTCGAGGGTAAAATTTTTCTATCTCCTTCGACCGAACATAAACTTTTTCGAGGGTAAAATTTTTCTAAGTCCATCGACTTTGACCGAACATAAACTTTTTCGAGGGTAAAATTTTTCTATCTCCTTCGACCGAACATAAACTTTTTCGAGGGTAAAATTTTTCTAAGTCCATCGACTTTGACCGAACATAAACTTTTTCGAGGGTAAAATTTTTCTATCTCCTTCGACCGAACATAAACTTTTTCGAGGGTAAAATTTTTCTAAGTCCATCGACTTTGACCGAACATAAACTTTTTCGAGGGTAAAATTTTTCTATCTCCTTCGACCGAACATAAACTTTTTCGAGGGTAAAATTTTTCTAAGTCCATCGACTTTGACCGAACATAAACTTTTTCGAGGGTAAAATTTTTCTATCTCCTTCGACCGAACATAAACTTTTTCGAGGGTAAAATTTTTCTAAGTCCATCGACTTTGACCGAACATAAACTTTTTCGAGGGTAAAATTTTTCTATCTCCTTCGACCGAACATAAACTTTTTCGAGGGTAAAATTTTTCTAAGTCCATCGACTTTGACCGAACATAAACTTTTTCGAGGGTAAAATTTTTCTATCTCCTTCGACCGAACATAAACTTTTTCGAGGGTAAAATTTTTCTAAGTCCATCGACTTTGACCGAACATAAACTTTTTCGAGGGTAAAATTTTTCTATCTCCTTCGACCGAACATAAACTTTTTCGAGGGTAAAATTTTTCTAAGTCCATCGACTTTGACCGAACATAAACTTTTTCGAGGGTAAAATTTTTCTATCTCCTTCGACCGAACATAAACTTTTTCGAGGGTAAAATTTTTCTAAGTCCATCGACTTTGACCGAACATAAACTTTTTCGAGGGTAAAATTTTTCTATCTCCTTCGACCGAACATAAACTTTTTCGAGGGTAAAATTTTTCTAAGTCCATCGACTTTGACCGAACATAAACTTTTTCGAGGGTAAAATTTTTCTATCTCCTTCGACCGAACATAAACTTTTTCGAGGGTAAAATTTTTCTAAGTCCATCGACTTTGACCGAACATAAACTTTTTCGAGGGTAAAATTTTTCTATCTCCTTCGACCGAACATAAACTTTTTCGAGGGTAAAATTTTTCTAAGTCCATCGACTTTGACCGAACATAAACTTTTTCGAGGGTAAAATTTTTCTATCTCCTTCGACCGAACATAAACTTTTTCGAGGGTAAAATTTTTCTAAGTCCATCGACTTTGACCGAACATAAACTTTTTCGAGGGTAAAATTTTTCTATCTCCTTCGACCGAACATAAACTTTTTCGAGGGTAAAATTTTTCTAAGTCCATCGACTTTGACCGAACATAAACTTTTTCGAGGGTAAAATTTTTCTATCTCCTTCGACCGAACATAAACTTTTTCGAGGGTAAAATTTTTCTAAGTCCATCGACTTTGACCGAACATAAACTTTTTCGAGGGTAAAATTTTTCTATCTCCTTCGACCGAACATAAACTTTTTCGAGGGTAAAATTTTTCTAAGTCCATCGACTTTGACCGAACATAAACTTTTTCGAGGGTAAAATTTTTCTATCTCCTTCGACCGAACATAAACTTTTTCGAGGGTAAAATTTTTCTAAGTCCATCGACTTTGACCGAACATAAACTTTTTCGAGGGTAAAATTTTTCTATCTCCTTCGACCGAACATAAACTTTTTCGAGGGTAAAATTTTTCTAAGTCCATCGACTTTGACCGAACATAAACTTTTTCGAGGGTAAAATTTTTCTATCTCCTTCGACCGAACATAAACTTTTTCGAGGGTAAAATTTTTCTAAGTCCATCGACTTTGACCGAACATAAACTTTTTCGAGGGTAAAATTTTTCTATCTCCTTCGACCGAACATAAACTTTTTCGAGGGTAAAATTTTTCTAAGTCCATCGACTTTGACCGAACATAAACTTTTTCGAGGGTAAAATTTTTCTATCTCCTTCGACCGAACATAAACTTTTTCGAGGGTAAAATTTTTCTAAGTCCATCGACTTTGACCGAACATAAACTTTTTCGAGGGTAAAATTTTTCTATCTCCTTCGACCGAACATAAACTTTTTCGAGGGTAAAATTTTTCTAAGTCCATCGACTTTGACCGAACATAAACTTTTTCGAGGGTAAAATTTTTCTATCTCCTTCGACCGAACATAAACTTTTTCGAGGGTAAAATTTTTCTAAGTCCATCGACTTTGACCGAACATAAACTTTTTCGAGGGTAAAATTTTTCCATCTCCTTCGACCGAACATAAACTTTTTCGAGGGTAAAATTTTTCCAAGTCCATCGACTTTGACCGAACATAAACTTTTTCGAGGGTAAAATTTTTCTATCTCCTTCGACCGAACATAAACTTTTTCGAGGGTAAAATTTTTCTAAGTCCATCGACTTTGACCGAACATAAACTTTTTCGAGGGTAAAATTTTTCTATCTCCTTCGACCGAACATAAACTTTTTCGAGGGTAAAATTTTTCTAAGTCCATCGACTTTGACCGAACATAAACTTTTTCGAGGGTAAAATTTTTCTATCTCCTTCGACCGAACATAAACTTTTTCGAGGGTAAAATTTTTCTAAGTCCATCGACTTTGACCGAACATAAACTTTTTCGAGGGTAAAATTTTCTATCTCCTTCGACCGAACATAAACTTTTTCGAGGGTAAAATTTTTCTAAGTCCATCGACTTTGACCGAACATAAACTTTTTCGAGGGTAAAATTTTTCTATCTCCTTCGACCGAACATAAACTTTTTCGAGGGTAAAATTTTTCTAAGTCCATCGACTTTGACCGAACATAAACTTTTTCGAGGGTAAAATTTTTCTATCTCCTTCGACCGAACATAAACTTTTTCGAGGGTAAAATTTTTCTAAGTCCATCGACTTTGACCGAACATAAACTTTTTCGAGGGTAAAATTTTTCTATCTCCTTCGACCGAACATAAACTTTTTCGAGGGTAAAATTTTTCTAAGTCCATCGACTTTGACCGAACATAAACTTTTTCGAGGGTAAAATTTTTCTATCTCCTTCGACCGAACATAAACTTTTTCGAGGGTAAAATTTTTCTAAGTCCATCGACTTTGACCGAACATAAACTTTTTCGAGGGTAAAATTTTTCTATCTCCTTCGACCGAACATAAACTTTTTCGAGGGTAAAATTTTTCTAAGTCCATCGACTTTGACCGAACATAAACTTTTTCGAGGGTAAAATTTTTCTATCTCCTTCGACCGAACATAAACTTTTTCGAGGGTAAAATTTTTCTAAGTCCATCGACTTTGACCGAACATAAACTTTTTCGAGGGTAAAATTTTTCTAAGTCCATCGACTTTGACCGAACATAAACTTTTTCGAGGGTAAAATTTTTCTATCTCCTTCGACCGAACATAAACTTTTTCGAGGGTAAAATTTTTCTAAGTCCATCGACTTTGACCGAACATAAACTTTTTCGAGGGTAAAATTTTTCTATCTCCTTCGACCGAACATAAACTTTTTCGAGGGTAAAATTTTTCTAAGTCCATCGACTTTGACCGAACATAAACTTTTTCGAGGGTAAAATTTTTCTATCTCCTTCGACCGAACATAAACTTTTTCGAGGGTAAAATTTTTCTAAGTCCATCGACTTTGACCGAACATAAACTTTTTCGAGGGTAAAATTTTTCTATCTCCTTCGACCGAACATAAACTTTTTCGAGGGTAAAATTTTTCTAAGTCCATCGACTTTGACCGAACATAAACTTTTTCGAGGGTAAAATTTTTCTATCTCCTTCGACCGAACATAAACTTTTTCGAGGGTAAAATTTTTCTAAGTCCATCGACTTTGACCGAACATAAACTTTTTCGAGGGTAAAATTTTTCTATCTCCTTCGACCGAACATAAACTTTTTCGAGGGTAAAATTTTTCTAAGTCCATCGACTTTGACCGAACATAAACTTTTCGAGGGGTAAAATTTTTCTATCTCCTTCGACCGAACATAAACTTTTCGAGGGTAAAATTTTCTAAGTCCATCGACTTTGACCGAACATAAACTTTTCGAGGGTAAAATTTTTCTATCTCCTTCGACCGAACATAAACTTTTTCGAGGGTAAAATTTTTCTAAGTCCATCGACTTTGACCGAACATAAACTTTTTCGGGGTAAAATTTTTCGAAGTACATCGACTTTGACCGAACATAAACTTTTTCGCAAGTGAAAATTTTTTTTTTTCTCCACATCCCACGCGCACTGCTTCGACTCGGGGTGAAAAATTTTTTTTCTCCACATTCCACGCGCATTGCTTGCACTTTGCGTTAAAACGACAAATCTCAATATCTTCCACGCGCATTGCTTGACTCTTAGTGAAGTGAGAAGTGAAAAAAATTTTTTCTCCACATTCCACGCGCATTGCTTGCACTTTGCGTGAAAACGACAAAATCTCAATATCTTCCACGCGCATTGCTTGGCTCTTAGTAAAGTGAAAAAAATTTTTTTTTCTTCACATCCCACGCGCATTGCTTCGACTCGAGGTGAAAAATTTTTTTCTCCACATTCCACGCGCATTGCTCGCACTTTGCGTGAAAACGACAAAACCTCAATATCTTCCACGCGCATTGCTTGGATCTTAGTGAAGTGAAAAAAATTTTTTCTCCACATTCCACGCGCATTGCTTGCACTTTGCGTGAAAACGACAAAATCTCAATATCCTCCACGCGCATTGCTTGGCTCTTAGTGAGGTGAAAAAATTTTTTTCTCCACATTCCACGCGCATTGCTTGCACTCTGCGTGAAAACGACAAAATCTCAATATCCTCCACGCGCATTGCTTGGCTCTTAGTGAAGTGAAAAAATTTTTTTCTCCACATTCCACGCGCATTGCTT
>OX382187.1:9527972-9530472 GCA_947507545.1 Clistopyga incitator | reverse complement strand
GTCCCTTTCGCTTGGGGCGCAGGGTTGCGTCTTTGCACCGGCGGGCGCCCGACTATGAATCCAACATAGAACCGACCGCCTCACCACCGAGCGGGATGACGACCTCCCTCTAAGAGATGAGTCGGGTGGCCGGTGTCGGGGCGTGGCTCTGTGGACCCTGGGCACTGTGCGTGCGCGGGTCCCATGCGGTTCCTCCCTTGGTCTCTTCCGCAGGCATCTCATCGTCCTCTCCCCATACCCTTCCCTCGGCAACCCCGTTCTCGGACTCCTCCTACACGGAGAAGACGAGGCGGGTCGCCCTACTCTGCCGAACCGGGCCCCACACTGCCAAGAATGCACGCTCTTGGCGGTGCGGGAACCGGCGGCATCCCCCCCCTTCCCCAACTAATCTCATCTTTTTTCTCTTTCCAGGCTATAAGCAGCGGGCGGCGGCCATGCCACGTGCTCGCTCTACGCAGTGAGGGCGATGGCATGCGCCGCTGTGCATACCCAACCGGGCCCTGCATCGTCGGAATTCCTAGACTTCCGACGGTGACGGAACTGGAGGTAGTAGATATAGAATAGTTAGGCTAAGTAGTAGTAAAATTAACCCGATTTTTCTTTTTTCTCTTCTTTTTTTTCTTTTGGTACAGATGGGTCCTCTGGCACCTGCCATGTCCCCAACGTAAACCCTAGACTAAGCTGGACCTACGTGGTGATGGTCTCATGGCAGGAGGGGTTAAAGTCCTGTCTCAAGCGTGGCGGCTAGGGTGGTTGGCGGCCCCCGAAACCGTATCAATTCGCCCGGGTGGACCATGGCGGCTCTGGTCCACCCTGTGTCTTTTAGTTCCGACCCCACTCGTGGGAATCAAATGAATAGAAAAATAACCGGGGTACTGGGGGGTATGAGGAGGAGCGCTCGCTTGGCCGCGCACCGGCAACCAAGCGCAGCGCCCTGCGCGGGAGGAGACAACGCAAGCGTCGTCGCGAGGTCGCACACACGACTGGCCGCGGGGGCGTTGACGGTCCCTTCATCCTCGACCTCTTCTCCGGCTCAACGTTCCCGCTGGTCCACGAGTGTGAGCGGCTGTAATCCGCGCGGCAGCTTGCTCCAGGGCATCGGCCTTCGCGCCGTCAACATCGTCGTAACTAGGTGTGACGAAGTCACAAACGCGACCGCGATCAGGTCTCGGCCTACCGAGGCTGTGCCTGATAAATCGACCGTAGACATTAGCCCCGCGACAGTTTGTAAAAGTAAGGCGACACCGGGTCTGCCAACTGTCCAGATCGTGCTGGACAGATGCGATAGGCTCGCGATTCAGCCTACCGGGGCTGGACGCGAGAAACACTCCGAACAGGGAAAAGACGCGCACGCGGTTAGACACCCCCCCCAACTCCCCACTAGTACGGCCACGCGCGGAACGGCCAATACCACGAGAATTAGGGTCATGCAGCTGAACATGCGTCGTTCAGCTGTCGTTTCCGGGGAGGTGCGAGAGCTGGCTGCTGCTAGGCGGCTGGACATCCTGCTCTTGCAGGAGCCATACGCCAGGAAGCAGAACCAGAGCCACACCTTCTACGGTCTTGGCATTGGAATGCGGGTGGCCGCCGTACGCTCACAATATCCGTGGGCGGCGGTGGCTGTCTGCAACCCCGCGTTCCAAATGCTCTTCATCTCGCAGCTTAGTACTCCGCACTGCGTGTGTGCGGAGATACAGGCGCCCAGCTTCACGATATACGTCGTCTCTCACTACTTCCAGTACAGAGACGATATCGGGTTGCACCTCAGACACCTCGAAAAGGTTCTTCATTGTCTGAGGGGGAAGAGAGTGTTGGTAGCGTTAGATGCCAATGCGCGGTCAGCGCTTTGGGGCTCTCCGACGACGGACGAACGCGGAGAGCACCTCGAAGCACTGATACGGCAATTTGGCTACCACGTTGTGAACGACGCGGGGCAGCCTGCCACTTTTCGGTCGACAAGGGGTTCGTCATTCATCGACGTTACCCTGGGGTCACCGTCCATTGCCAGGTTCATCGGGGAATGGAAAGTGCACGAGGATTACACCTCGAGCGATCACAACGCCGTGACGATCAGCCTGCGGGTGCCGAAAGCCGCGAGAAATGACCGGAGCTTCGGACACAGTCGTTTCAACATCAAGAAAGCAGACTGGGTCCGATTCTCCGAGATCTTGAAGGACCTCTCAAAGTCCAGGCTGGAGACCCTCGCACTGGAGTCTACGGAAGACGTAGATAGGATGGCAGAGACTCTCACAGGCGTCCTCACGGAAGCCTGCACCCAGTCGATGCCGCGGAAGAAACGCTTTATTAGGTCCAATCCGTGGTGGACACCTACCCTCACCAATCTGAAGAAAGCCTGCTACCAAAAAAGACGTGCGTGGCAGAAAGAGGAAGTCGGAAGCGCGGAGTACGAGCCGAAGTTGCTGGGGTACCGTGAGTCACTCAGGGCCTACAGAAACGAGGTGAGATCCGCGAAACGACAAAGCTGGAGAAACTTCGTCAC
>OX382187.1:9517956-9520272 GCA_947507545.1 Clistopyga incitator | reverse complement strand
CCGAACATAAACTTTTTCGAGGGTAAAATTTTTCCATCTCCTTCGACCGAACATAAACTTTTTCGAGGGTAAAATTTTTCTAAGTCCATCGACTTTGACCGAACATAAACTTTTTCGAGGGTAAAATTTTTCTATCTCCTTCGACCGAACATAAACTTTTTCGAGGGTAAAATTTTTCTAAGTCCATCGACTTTGACCGAACATAAACTTTTTCGAGGGTAAAATTTTTCTATCTCCTTCGACCGAACATAAACTTTTTCGAGGGTAAAATTTTTCTAAGTCCATCGACTTTGACCGAACATAAACTTTTTCGAGGGTAAAATTTTTCTATCTCCTTCGACCGAACATAAACTTTTTCGAGGGTAAAATTTTTCTAAGTCCATCGACTTTGACCGAACATAAACTTTTTCGAGGGTAAAATTTTTCTATCTCCTTCGACCGAACATAAACTTTTTCGAGGGTAAAATTTTTCTAAGTCCATCGACTTTGACCGAACATAAACTTTTTCGAGGGTAAAATTTTTCTATCTCCTTCGACCGAACATAAACTTTTTCGAGGGTAAAATTTTTCTAAGTCCATCGACTTTGACCGAACATAAACTTTTTCGAGGGTAAAATTTTTCTATCTCCTTCGACCGAACATAAACTTTTTCGAGGGTAAAATTTTTCTAAGTCCATCGACTTTGACCGAACATAAACTTTTTCGAGGGTAAAATTTTTCTATCTCCTTCGACCGAACATAAACTTTTTCGAGGGTAAAATTTTTCCAAGTCCATCGACTTTGACCGAACATAAACTTTTTCGAGGGTAAAATTTTTCTATCTCCTTCGACCGAACATAAACTTTTTCGAGGGTAAAATTTTTCTATCTCCTTCGACCGAACATAAACTTTTTCGAGGGTAAAATTTTTCTAAGTCCATCGACTTTGACCGAACATAAACTTTTTCGAGGGTAAAATTTTTCTATCTCCTTCGACCGAACATAAACTTTTTCGAGGGTAAAATTTTTCTAAGTCCATCGACTTTGACCGAACATAAACTTTTTCGAGGGTAAAATTTTTCTATCTCCTTCGACCGAACATAAACTTTTTCGAGGGTAAAATTTTTCTAAGTCCATCGACTTTGACCGAACATAAACTTTTTCGAGGGTAAAATTTTTCTATCTCCTTCGACCGAACATAAACTTTTTCGAGGGTAAAATTTTTCTAAGTCCATCGACTTTGACCGAACATAAACTTTTTCGAGGGTAAAATTTTTCTATCTCCTTCGACCGAACATAAACTTTTTCGAGGGTAAAATTTTTCTAAGTCCATCGACTTTGACCGAACATAAACTTTTTCGAGGGTAAAATTTTTCTATCTCCTTCGACCGAACATAAACTTTTTCGAGGGTAAAATTTTTCTAAGTCCATCGACTTTGACCGAACATAAACTTTTTCGAGGGTAAAATTTTTCTATCTCCTTCGACCGAACATAAACTTTTTCGAGGGTAAAATTTTTCCAAGTCCATCGACTTTGACCGAACATAAACTTTTTCGAGGGTAAAATTTTTCTATCTCCTTCGACCGAACATAAACTTTTTCGAGGGTAAAATTTTTCTAAGTCCATCGACTTTGACCGAACATAAACTTTTTCGAGGGTAAAATTTTTCTATCTCCTTCGACCGAACATAAACTTTTTCGAGGGTAAAATTTTTCTAAGTCCATCGACTTTGACCGAACATAAACTTTTTCGAGGGTAAAATTTTTCTATCTCCTTCGACCGAACATAAACTTTTTCGAGGGTAAAATTTTTCTAAGTCCATCGACTTTGACCGAACATAAACTTTTTCGAGGGTAAAATTTTTCTATCTCCTTCGACCGAACATAAACTTTTTCGAGGGTAAAATTTTTCTAAGTCCATCGACTTTGACCGAACATAAACTTTTTCGGGGGTAAAATTTTTCGAAGTACATCGACTTTGACCGAACATAAACTTTTTCGCAAGTGAAAATTTTTTTTTTTCTCCACATCCCACGCGCACTGCTTCGACTCGGGGTGAAAAATTTTTTTTCTCCACATTCCACGCGCATTGCTTGCACTTTGCGTTAAAACGACAAAATCTCAATATCTTCCACGCGCATTGCTTGACTCTTAGTGAAGTGAAAAAAATTTTTTCTCCACATTCCACGCGCATTGCTTGCACTTTGCGTGAAAACGACAAAATCTCAATATCTTCCACGCGCATTGCTTGGCTCTTAGTAAAGTGAAAAAAATTTTTTTTTCTTCACATCCCACGCGCATTGCTTCGACTCGAGGTGAAAAAATTTTTTTCTCCACA
>OX382187.1:9510456-9512956 GCA_947507545.1 Clistopyga incitator | reverse complement strand
ATGAGGTTCCAGCAGACTGGGCCTAAGACAGATCCTTGTGGACAGCCCCTCGATGCCTGCTTGGTAACCTCTTCTTTGCCTATCGAGATTTTCACCCTTCGACCGTCGAAGTAGCTCTGAAGTACTTCGAAAACGTTCTTAGGGCACTCTCTCTCTTGAAGGCTCTGAAGAACCAAGGGCCACCATACGTTGTCAAAAGCCCCGGATATGTCGAAGAGAAGCGCCACAGCGTAGGCGTCCTCGCAGACGCTCACCATGCGACGCATCTCCACAACAGCATCTTCGGCCGACTTGGACGGCATGAAACCGTACTGTCGGTCGGAGATTTTCCCCGGAGCAGTTGCCGTCAACGCAAGCCGCGCCTTGATTAATTTCTCGAAGACCTTACCGACAACCGAAAGTAAACAGATGGGCCTATACGATTTCGGGTCCTTCTCGTCCTTGTCCTCGCCCTTTAGGAGCATTCTAAGAGAGCCCTCCTTCCAGGCTGAGGGAAAGACGCCCCATTGAAGGCACCCGTTAAAAAGCCGTACCATTTGCTCGGGGATGACGGAGAAAGCTCTCTTGATAACCTCGACCTCAATGAGGTCAAGGCCCGGAGCTTTTCCATTCTTGAGCGAGCGGAGTGCCTTAGAGACATCCGCTTTCTCGAACACAGGGGCGTCGGGGGTGTCGGGTGCGAATCGCGCACCGTCTCTCACCTCCCGTTGCTCGGCTGTGTCCTCGTCGACGACGTCGTCGGGGACGTGCGTGTCCAGGAGGTGGCTGGCCGTCTTTGTCATATCCAGGGTGAAATCTTCGCCACACCGGATGGTGCTGAGCACCTTCTCTATACGGAATTTATCCGCTTGGAGCTTATAGACGATGCCCCAAGGTTCCGCATTCCCGTTCGATGTGACGAAGTTTCTCCAGCTTTGTCGTTTCGCGGATCTCACCTCGTTTTTGTAGGCCCTGAGTGACTCACGGTACCCCAGCAACTTCGGCTCGTATTCCGCGCTTCCGACTTCCTCTTTCTGCCACGCACGTCTTTTTTGGTAGCAGGCTTTCTTCAGATTTGTAAGGGTAGGTGTCCACCACGGATTGGACCTAATGAAGCGTTTCTTCCGCGGCATCGACTGGGTGCAGGCTTCCGTGAGGACGCCTGTGAGAGTCTCTGCCATCCTATCTACGTCTTCCGTAGACTCCAGTGCGAGGGTCTCCAGCCTGGACTTTGAGAGGTCCTTCAAGATCTCGGAGAATCGGGCCCAGTCTGCTTTCTTGATGTTGAAACGACTGTGTCCGAAGCTCCGGTCATTTCTTGCGGCTTTCGGCACCCGCAGGCTGATCGTCACGGCGTTGTGATCGCTCGAGGTGTAATCCTCGTGCACTTTCCATTCCCCGATGAACCTGGCAATGGACGGTGACCCCAGGGTAACGTCGATGAATGACGAACCCCTTGTCGACCGAAAAGTGGCAGGCTGCCCCGCGTCGTTCACAACGTGATAGCCAAATTGCCGAATCAGTGCTTCGAGGTGCTCTCCGCGTTCGTCTGTCGTCGGAGAACCCCAAAGCGCTGACCGCGCATTGGCATCTAATGCTACCAACACTCTCTTCCCCCTCAGACAGTGAAGAACCTTTTCGAGGTGTCTGAGGTGCAACCCGATGTCGTCTCTGTACTGGAAGTAGTGAGAGACGACGTACATCGTGAAGCTGGGCGCCTGTATCTCCGCACACACGCAGTGCGGAGTACTAAGCTGCGAGATGAAGATCATCTGAAATACGGGGTTGCATACTGCCACCGCAGCCCACGGATATTGTGAGCGTACGGCGGCCACCCGCATTCCGATGCCAAGACCGTAGAAGGTGTGGCTCTGGTTCTGCTTTCTGGCGTATGGCTCCTGCAAGAGCAGGATGTCCAGCCGCCTCGCAGCAGCCAGCTCGCGCACCTCCCCGGAAACGACAGCTGAACGACGCATGTTCAGCTGCATGACCCTGATCCTCGTGGTATTGGCCGTCCCGCGCGTGGCCGTATTAGTGGGGAGTTGGGGGGGGTGTCTAACCGCGTGCGCGTCTTTGCCCTGTGCGGAGTGTTCCTCGCGTCCAGCCCCGGTAGGCTGAATCGCGAGCCTATCGCATCTGTCCAGCACGATCTGGACAATTGGCAGACCCGGTGTCGCCTTACTTTTACAAACTGTCGCGGGGCTAATATCTACGGTCGATTTTTCAGGCCCAGCCTCGGTAGGCTGGGGCCTGCTCGCGATCGCGTTTGTGACAGCGTCACACCTACTGACAACGATGCTGACGGCGCGAAGGCCGATACCCTGGAGCAAGCTGTCGCGCGGATTACAGCCACTCACACTCGTGGACCGGCGGGAACGTTGAGCCGGAGAAGAGGTCGAGGATGAAGGGACCGTCAACGCCCCCGCGGCCAGTCGTGTGTTCGACCTCGCGACGACGCTTGCGCTTCCTCCTCCCGCGCAGGGCGCTGCGCTTGGTTGCCGGTGCGCGGCCAAGCGAGCGC
>OX382187.1:9495456-9502956 GCA_947507545.1 Clistopyga incitator | reverse complement strand
ATTAAGGATCTTGAACGAACATAAACTTTTTCGAGAGTAAAATTTTTCTAAGTCCATCGACTTTGACCGAACATAAACTTTTTCGAGGGTAAAATTTTTCTATCTCCTTCGACCGAACATAAACTTTTTCGAGGGTAAAATTTTTCCAAGTCCATCGACTTTGACCGAACATAAACTTTTTCGAGGGTAAAATTTTTCTATCTCCTTCGACCGAACATAAACTTTTTCGAGGGTAAAATTTTTCTAAGTCCATCGACTTTGACCGAACATAAACTTTTTCGAGGGTAAAATTTTTCTATCTCCTTCGACCGAACATAAACTTTTTCGAGGGTAAAATTTTTCTAAGTCCATCGACTTTGACCGAACATAAACTTTTTCGAGGGTAAAATTTTTCTATCTCCTTCGACCGAACATAAACTTTTTCGAGGGTAAAATTTTTCTAAGTCCATCGACTTTGACCGAACATAAACTTTTTCGAGGGTAAAATTTTTCTATCTCCTTCGACCGAACATAAACTTTTTCGAGGGTGAAATTTTTCTAAGTCCATCGACTTTGACCGAACATAAACTTTTTCGAGGGTAAAATTTTTCTATCTCCTTCGACCGAACATAAACTTTTTCGAGGGTAAAATTTTTCTAAGTCCATCGACTTTGACCGAACATAAACTTTTTCGAGGGTAAAATTTTTCTATCTCCTTCGACCGAACATAAACTTTTTCGAGGGTAAAATTTTTCTAAGTCCATCGACTTTGACCGAACATAAACTTTTTCGAGGGTAAAATTTTTCTATCTCCTTCGACCGAACATAAACTTTTTCGAGGGTAAAATTTTTCTAAGTCCATCGACTTTGACCGAACATAAACTTTTTCGAGGGTAAAATTTTTCTATCTCCTTCGACCGAACATAAACTTTTTCGAGGGTAAAATTTTTCTAAGTCCATCGACTTTGACCGAACATAAACTTTTTCGAGGGTAAAATTTTTCTATCTCCTTCGACCGAACATAAACTTTTTCGAGGGTAAAATTTTTCTAAGTCCATCGACTTTGACCGAACATAAACTTTTTCGAGGGTAAAATTTTTCTATCTCCTTCGACCGAACATAAACTTTTTCGAGGGTAAAATTTTTCTAAGTCCATCGACTTTGACCGAACATAAACTTTTTCGAGGGTAAAATTTTTCTATCTCCTTCGACCGAACATAAACTTTTTCGAGGGTAAAATTTTTCTAAGTCCATCGACTTTGACCGAACATAAACTTTTTCGAGGGTAAAATTTTTCTATCTCCTTCGACCGAACATAAACTTTTTCGAGGGTAAAATTTTTCTAAGTCCATCGACTTTGACCGAACATAAACTTTTTCGAGGGTAAAATTTTTCTATCTCCTTCGACCGAACATAAACTTTTTCGAGGGTAAAATTTTTCTAAGTCCATCGACTTTGACCGAACATAAACTTTTTCGAGGGTAAAATTTTTCTATCTCCTTCGACCGAACATAAACTTTTTCGAGGGTAAAATTTTTCTAAGTCCATCGACTTTGACCGAACATAAACTTTTTCGAGGGTAAAATTTTTCTATCTCCTTCGACCGAACATAAACTTTTTCGAGGGTAAAATTTTTCTAAGTCCATCGACTTTGACCGAACATAAACTTTTTCGAGGGTAAAATTTTTCTATCTCCTTCGACCGAACATAAACTTTTTCGAGGGTAAAATTTTTCTAAGTCCATCGACTTTGACCGAACATAAACTTTTTCGAGGGTAAAATTTTTCTATCTCCTTCGACCGAACATAAACTTTTTCGAGGGTAAAATTTTTCTAAGTCCATCGACTTTGACCGAACATAAACTTTTTCGAGGGTAAAATTTTTCTATCTCCTTCGACCGAACATAAACTTTTTCGAGGGTAAAATTTTTCTAAGTCCATCGACTTTGACCGAACATAAACTTTTTCGAGGGTAAAATTTTTCTATCTCCTTCGACCGAACATAAACTTTTTCGAGGGTAAAATTTTTCTAAGTCCATCGACTTTGACCGAACATAAACTTTTTCGAGGGTAAAATTTTTCTATCTCCTTCGACCGAACATAAACTTTTTCGAGGGTAAAATTTTTCTAAGTCCATCGACTTTGACCGAACATAAACTTTTTCGAGGGTAAAATTTTTCTATCTCCTTCGACCGAACATAAACTTTTTCGAGGGTAAAATTTTTCTAAGTCCATCGACTTTGACCGAACATAAACTTTTTCGAGGGTAAAATTTTTCTATCTCCTTCGACCGAACATAAACTTTTTCGAGGGTAAAATTTTTCTAAGTCCATCGACTTTGACCGAACATAAACTTTTTCGAGGGTAAAATTTTTCTATCTCCTTCGACCGAACATAAACTTTTTCGAGGGTAAAATTTTTCTAAGTCCATCGACTTTGACCGAACATAAACTTTTTCGAGGGTAAAATTTTTCTATCTCCTTCGACCGAACATAAACTTTTTCGAGGGTAAAATTTTTCTAAGTCCATCGACTTTGACCGAACATAAACTTTTTCGAGGGTAAAATTTTTCTATCTCCTTCGACCGAACATAAACTTTTTCGAGGGTAAAATTTTTCTAAGTCCATCGACTTTGACCGAACATAAACTTTTTCGAGGGTAAAATTTTTCTATCTCCTTCGACCGAACATAAACTTTTTCGAGGGTAAAATTTTTCTAAGTCCATCGACTTTGACCGAACATAAACTTTTTCGAGGGTAAAATTTTTCTATCTCCTTCGACCGAACATAAACTTTTTCGAGGGTAAAATTTTTCTAAGTCCATCGACTTTGACCGAACATAAACTTTTTCGAGGGTAAAATTTTTCTATCTCCTTCGACCGAACATAAACTTTTTCGAGGGTAAAATTTTTCTAAGTCCATCGACTTTGACCGAACATAAACTTTTTCGAGGGTAAAATTTTTCTATCTCCTTCGACCGAACATAAACTTTTTCGAGGGTAAAATTTTTCTAAGTCCATCGACTTTGACCGAACATAAACTTTTTCGAGGGTAAAATTTTTCTATCTCCTTCGACCGAACATAAACTTTTTCGAGGGTAAAATTTTTCTAAGTCCATCGACTTTGACCGAACATAAACTTTTTCGAGGGTAAAATTTTTCTATCTCCTTCGACCGAACATAAACTTTTTCGAGGGTAAAATTTTTCTAAGTCCATCGACTTTGACCGAACATAAACTTTTTCGAGGGTAAAATTTTTCTATCTCCTTCGACCGAACATAAACTTTTTCGAGGGTAAAATTTTTCTAAGTCCATCGACTTTGACCGAACATAAACTTTTTCGAGGGTAAAATTTTTCTATCTCCTTCGACCGAACATAAACTTTTTCGAGGGTAAAATTTTTCTAAGTCCATCGACTTTGACCGAACATAAACTTTTTCGAGGGTAAAATTTTTCTATCTCCTTCGACCGAACATAAACTTTTTCGAGGGTAAAATTTTTCTAAGTCCATCGACTTTGACCGAACATAAACTTTTTCGAGGGTAAAATTTTTCTATCTCCTTCGACCGAACATAAACTTTTTCGAGGGTAAAATTTTTCTAAGTCCATCGACTTTGACCGAACATAAACTTTTTCGAGGGTAAAATTTTTCTATCTCCTTCGACCGAACATAAACTTTTTCGAGGGTAAAATTTTTCTAAGTCCATCGACTTTGACCGAACATAAACTTTTTCGAGGGTAAAATTTTTCTATCTCCTTCGACCGAACATAAACTTTTTCGAGGGTAAAATTTTTCTAAGTCCATCGACTTTGACCGAACATAAACTTTTTCGAGGGTAAAATTTTTCTATCTCCTTCGACCGAACATAAACTTTTTCGAGGGTAAAATTTTTCTAAGTCCATCGACTTTGACCGAACATAAACTTTTTCGAGGGTAAAATTTTTCTATCTCCTTCGACCGAACATAAACTTTTTCGAGGGTAAAATTTTTCTAAGTCCATCGACTTTGACCGAACATAAACTTTTTCGAGGGTAAAATTTTTCTATCTCCTTCGACCGAACATAAACTTTTTCGAGGGTAAAATTTTTCTAAGTCCATCGACTTTGACCGAACATAAACTTTTTCGAGGGTAAAATTTTTCTATCTCCTTCGACCGAACATAAACTTTTTCGAGGGTAAAATTTTTCTAAGTCCATCGACTTTGACCGAACATAAACTTTTTCGAGGGTAAAATTTTTCTATCTCCTTCGACCGAACATAAACTTTTTCGAGGGTAAAATTTTTCTAAGTCCATCGACTTTGACCGAACATAAACTTTTTCGAGGGTAAAATTTTTCTATCTCCTTCGACCGAACATAAACTTTTTCGAGGGTAAAATTTTTCTAAGTCCATCGACTTTGACCGAACATAAACTTTTTCGAGGGTAAAATTTTTCTATCTCCTTCGACCGAACATAAACTTTTTCGAGGGTAAAATTTTTCTAAGTCCATCGACTTTGACCGAACATAAACTTTTTCGAGGGTAAAATTTTTCTATCTCCTTCGACCGAACATAAACTTTTTCGAGGGTAAAATTTTTCTAAGTCCATCGACTTTGACCGAACATAAACTTTTTCGAGGGTAAAATTTTTCTATCTCCTTCGACCGAACATAAACTTTTTCGAGGGTAAAATTTTTCTAAGTCCATCGACTTTGACCGAACATAAACTTTTTCGAGGGTAAAATTTTTCTATCTCCTTCGACCGAACATAAACTTTTTCGAGGGTAAAATTTTTCTAAGTCCATCGACTTTGACCGAACATAAACTTTTTCGAGGGTAAAATTTTTCTATCTCCTTCGACCGAACATAAACTTTTTCGAGGGTAAAATTTTTCTAAGTCCATCGACTTTGACCGAACATAAACTTTTTCGAGGGTAAAATTTTTCTATCTCCTTCGACCGAACATAAACTTTTTCGAGGGTAAAATTTTTCTAAGTCCATCGACTTTGACCGAACATAAACTTTTTCGAGGGGTAAAATTTTTCTATCTCCTTCGACCGAACATAAACTTTTTCGAGGGTAAAATTTTTCTAAGTCCATCGACTTTGACCGAACATAAACTTTTTCGAGGGTAAAATTTTTCTATCTCCTTCGACCGAACATAAACTTTTTCGAGGGTAAAATTTTTCTAAGTCCATCGACTTTGACCGAACATAAACTTTTTCGAGGGTAAAATTTTTCTATCTCCTTCGACCGAACATAAACTTTTTCGAGGGTAAAATTTTTCTAAGTCCATCGACTTTGACCGAACATAAACTTTTTCGAGGGTAAAATTTTTCTATCTCCTTCGACCGAACATAAACTTTTTCGAGGGTAAAATTTTTCTAAGTCCATCGACTTTGACCGAACATAAACTTTTTCGAGGGTAAAATTTTTCTATCTCCTTCGACCGAACATAAACTTTTTCGAGGGTAAAATTTTTCTAAGTCCATCGACTTTGACCGAACATAAACTTTTTCGAGGGTAAAATTTTTCTATCTCCTTCGACCGAACATAAACTTTTTCGAGGGTAAAATTTTTCTAAGTCCATCGACTTTGACCGAACATAAACTTTTTCGAGGGTAAAATTTTTCTATCTCCTTCGACCGAACATAAACTTTTTCGAGGGTAAAATTTTTCTAAGTCCATCGACTTTGACCGAACATAAACTTTTTCGAGGGTAAAATTTTTCTATCTCCTTCGACCGAACATAAACTTTTTCGAGGGTAAAATTTTTCTAAGTCCATCGACTTTGACCGAACATAAACTTTTTCGAGGGTAAAATTTTTCTATCTCCTTCGACCGAACATAAACTTTTTCGAGGGTAAAATTTTTCTAAGTCCATCGACTTTGACCGAACATAAACTTTTTCGAGGGTAAAATTTTTCTATCTCCTTCGACCGAACATAAACTTTTTCGAGGGTAAAATTTTTCTAAGTCCATCGACTTTGACCGAACATAAACTTTTTCGAGGGTAAAATTTTTCTATCTCCTTCGACCGAACATAAACTTTTTCGAGGGTAAAATTTTTCTAAGTCCATCGACTTTGACCGAACATAAACTTTTTCGAGGGTAAAATTTTTCTATCTCCTTCGACCGAACATAAACTTTTTCGAGGGTAAAATTTTTCTAAGTCCATCGACTTTGACCGAACATAAACTTTTTCGAGGGTAAAATTTTTCTATCTCCTTCGACCGAACATAAACTTTTTCGAGGGTAAAATTTTTCTAAGTCCATCGACTTTGACCGAACATAAACTTTTTCGAGGGTAAAATTTTTCTATCTCCTTCGACCGAACATAAACTTTTTCGAGGGTAAAATTTTTCTAAGTCCATCGACTTTGACCGAACATAAACTTTTTCGAGGGTAAAATTTTTCCATCTCCTTCGACCGAACATAAACTTTTTCGAGGGTAAAATTTTTCCAAGTCCATCGACTTTGACCGAACATAAACTTTTTCGAGGGTAAAATTTTTCTATCTCCTTCGACCGAACATAAACTTTTTCGAGGGTAAAATTTTTCTAAGTCCATCGACTTTGACCGAACATAAACTTTTTCGAGGGTAAAATTTTTCTATCTCCTTCGACCGAACATAAACTTTTTCGAGGGTAAAATTTTTCTAAGTCCATCGACTTTGACCGAACATAAACTTTTTCGAGGGTAAAATTTTTCTATCTCCTTCGACCGAACATAAACTTTTTCGAGGGTAAAATTTTTCTAAGTCCATCGACTTTGACCGAACATAAACTTTTTCGAGGGTAAAATTTTTCTATCTCCTTCGACCGAACATAAACTTTTTCGAGGGTAAAATTTTTCTAAGTCCATCGACTTTGACCGAACATAAACTTTTTCGAGGGTAAAATTTTTCTATCTCCTTCGACCGAACATAAACTTTTTCGAGGGTAAAATTTTTCTAAGTCCATCGACTTTGACCGAACATAAACTTTTTCGAGGGTAAAATTTTTCTATCTCCTTCGACCGAACATAAACTTTTTCGAGGGTAAAATTTTTCTAAGTCCATCGACTTTGACCGAACATAAACTTTTTCGAGGGTAAAATTTTTCTATCTCCTTCGACCGAACATAAACTTTTTCGAGGGTAAAATTTTTCTAAGTCCATCGACTTTGACCGAACATAAACTTTTTCGAGGGTAAAATTTTTCTATCTCCTTCGACCGAACATAAACTTTTTCGAGGGTAAAATTTTTCTAAGTCCATCGACTTTGACCGAACATAAACTTTTTCGAGGGTAAAATTTTTCTATCTCCTTCGACCGAACATAAACTTTTTCGAGGGTAAAATTTTTCTAAGTCCATCGACTTTGACCGAACATAAACTTTTTCGAGGGTAAAATTTTTCTATCTCCTTCGACCGAACATAAACTTTTTCGAGGGTAAAATTTTTCTAAGTCCATCGACTTTGACCGAACATAAACTTTTTCGAGGGTAAAATTTTTCTAAGTCCATCGACTTTGACCGAACATAAACTTTTTCGAGGGTAAAATTT
>OX382187.1:9472956-9482956 GCA_947507545.1 Clistopyga incitator | reverse complement strand
TTCGAGGGTAAAATTTTTCTATCTCCTTCGACCGAACATAAACTTTTTCGAGGGTAAAATTTTTCTAAGTCCATCGACTTTGACCGAACATAAACTTTTTCGAGGGTAAAATTTTTCTATCTCCTTCGACCGAACATAAACTTTTTCGAGGGTAAAATTTTTCTAAGTCCATCGACTTTGACCGAACATAAACTTTTTCGAGGGTAAAATTTTTCTATCTCCTTCGACCGAACATAAACTTTTTCGAGGGTAAAATTTTTCCAAGTCCATCGACTTTGACCGAACATAAACTTTTTCGAGGGTAAAATTTTTCTATCTCCTTCGACCGAACATAAACTTTTTCGAGGGTAAAATTTTTCTAAGTCCATCGACTTTGACCGAACATAAACTTTTTCGAGGGTAAAATTTTTCTATCTCCTTCGACCGAACATAAACTTTTTCGAGGGTAAAATTTTTCCAAGTCCATCGACTTTGACCGAACATAAACTTTTTCGAGGGTAAAATTTTTCTATCTCCTTCGACCGAACATAAACTTTTTCGAGGGTAAAATTTTTCTAAGTCCATCGACTTTGACCGAACATAAACTTTTTCGAGGGTAAAATTTTTCTATCTCCTTCGACCGAACATAAACTTTTTCGAGGGTAAAATTTTTCTAAGTCCATCGACTTTGACCGAACATAAACTTTTTCGAGGGTAAAATTTTTCTATCTCCTTCGACCGAACATAAACTTTTTCGAGGGTAAAATTTTTCTAAGTCCATCGACTTTGACCGAACATAAACTTTTTCGAGGGTAAAATTTTTCTATCTCCTTCGACCGAACATAAACTTTTTCGAGGGTAAAATTTTTCTAAGTCCATCGACTTTGACCGAACATAAACTTTTTCGAGGGTAAAATTTTTCTATCTCCTTCGACCGAACATAAACTTTTTCGAGGGTAAAATTTTTCTAAGTCCATCGACTTTGACCGAACATAAACTTTTTCGAGGGTAAAATTTTTCTATCTCCTTCGACCGAACATAAACTTTTTCGAGGGTGAAATTTTTCTAAGTCCATCGACTTTGACCGAACATAAACTTTTTCGAGGGTAAAATTTTTCTATCTCCTTCGACCGAACATAAACTTTTTCGAGGGTAAAATTTTTCTAAGTCCATCGACTTTGACCGAACATAAACTTTTTCGAGGGTAAAATTTTTCTATCTCCTTCGACCGAACATAAACTTTTTCGAGGGTAAAATTTTTCTAAGTCCATCGACTTTGACCGAACATAAACTTTTTCGAGGGTAAAATTTTTCTATCTCCTTCGACCGAACATAAACTTTTTCGAGGGTAAAATTTTTCTAAGTCCATCGACTTTGACCGAACATAAACTTTTTCGAGGGTAAAATTTTTCTATCTCCTTCGACCGAACATAAACTTTTTCGAGGGTAAAATTTTTCTAAGTCCATCGACTTTGACCGAACATAAACTTTTTCGAGGGTAAAATTTTTCTATCTCCTTCGACCGAACATAAACTTTTTCGAGGGTAAAATTTTTCTAAGTCCATCGACTTTGACCGAACATAAACTTTTTCGAGGGTAAAATTTTTCTATCTCCTTCGACCGAACATAAACTTTTTCGAGGGTAAAATTTTTCTAAGTCCATCGACTTTGACCGAACATAAACTTTTTCGAGGGTAAAATTTTTCTATCTCCTTCGACCGAACATAAACTTTTTCGAGGGTAAAATTTTTCTAAGTCCATCGACTTTGACCGAACATAAACTTTTTCGAGGGTAAAATTTTTCTATCTCCTTCGACCGAACATAAACTTTTTCGAGGGTAAAATTTTTCTAAGTCCATCGACTTTGACCGAACATAAACTTTTTCGAGGGTAAAATTTTTCTATCTCCTTCGACCGAACATAAACTTTTTCGAGGGTAAAATTTTTCTAAGTCCATCGACTTTGACCGAACATAAACTTTTTCGAGGGTAAAATTTTTCTATCTCCTTCGACCGAACATAAACTTTTTCGAGGGTAAAATTTTTCTAAGTCCATCGACTTTGACCGAACATAAACTTTTTCGAGGGTAAAATTTTTCTATCTCCTTCGACCGAACATAAACTTTTTCGAGGGTAAAATTTTTCTAAGTCCATCGACTTTGACCGAACATAAACTTTTTCGAGGGTAAAATTTTTCTATCTCCTTCGACCGAACATAAACTTTTTCGAGGGTAAAATTTTTCTAAGTCCATCGACTTTGACCGAACATAAACTTTTTCGAGGGTAAAATTTTTCTATCTCCTTCGACCGAACATAAACTTTTTCGAGGGTAAAATTTTTCCAAGTCCATCGACTTTGACCGAACATAAACTTTTTCGAGGGTAAAATTTTTCTATCTCCTTCGACCGAACATAAACTTTTTCGAGGGTAAAATTTTTCTAAGTCCATCGACTTTGACCGAACATAAACTTTTTCGAGGGTAAAATTTTTCTATCTCCTTCGACCGAACATAAACTTTTTCGAGGGTAAAATTTTTCTAAGTCCATCGACTTTGACCGAACATAAACTTTTTCGAGGGTAAAATTTTTCTATCTCCTTCGACCGAACATAAACTTTTTCGAGGGTAAAATTTTTCTAAGTCCATCGACTTTGACCGAACATAAACTTTTTCGAGGGTAAAATTTTTCTATCTCCTTCGACCGAACATAAACTTTTTCGAGGGTAAAATTTTTCCAAGTCCATCGACTTTGACCGAACATAAACTTTTTCGAGGGTAAAATTTTTCTATCTCCTTCGACCGAACATAAACTTTTTCGAGGGTAAAATTTTTCTAAGTCCATCGACTTTGACCGAACATAAACTTTTTCGAGGGTAAAATTTTTCTATCTCCTTCGACCGAACATAAACTTTTTCGAGGGTAAAATTTTTCTAAGTCCATCGACTTTGACCGAACATAAACTTTTTCGAGGGTAAAATTTTTCTATCTCCTTCGACCGAACATAAACTTTTTCGAGGGTAAAATTTTTCTAAGTCCATCGACTTTGACCGAACATAAACTTTTTCGAGGGTAAAATTTTTCTATCTCCTTCGACCGAACATAAACTTTTTCGAGGGTAAAATTTTTCTAAGTCCATCGACTTTGACCGAACATAAACTTTTTCGAGGGTAAAATTTTTCTATCTCCTTCGACCGAACATAAACTTTTTCGAGGGTAAAATTTTTCCAAGTCCATCGACTTTGACCGAACATAAACTTTTTCGAGGGTAAAATTTTTCTATCTCCTTCGACCGAACATAAACTTTTTCGAGGGTAAAATTTTTCTAAGTCCATCGACTTTGACCGAACATAAACTTTTTCGAGGGTAAAATTTTTCTATCTCCTTCGACCGAACATAAACTTTTTCGAGGGTAAAATTTTTCTAAGTCCATCGACTTTGACCGAACATAAACTTTTTCGAGGGTAAAATTTTTCTATCTCCTTCGACCGAACATAAACTTTTTCGAGGGTAAAATTTTTCTAAGTCCATCGACTTTGACCGAACATAAACTTTTTCGAGGGTAAAATTTTTCTATCTCCTTCGACCGAACATAAACTTTTTCGAGGGTAAAATTTTTCTAAGTCCATCGACTTTGACCGAACATAAACTTTTTCGAGGGTAAAATTTTTCTATCTCCTTCGACCGAACATAAACTTTTTCGAGGGTAAAATTTTTCTAAGTCCATCGACTTTGACCGAACATAAACTTTTTCGAGGGTAAAATTTTTCTATCTCCTTCGACCGAACATAAACTTTTTCGAGGGTAAAATTTTTCCAAGTCCATCGACTTTGACCGAACATAAACTTTTTCGAGGGTAAAATTTTTCTATCTCCTTCGACCGAACATAAACTTTTTCGAGGGTAAAATTTTTCTAAGTCCATCGACTTTGACCGAACATAAACTTTTTCGAGGGTAAAATTTTTCTATCTCCTTCGACCGAACATAAACTTTTTCGAGGGTAAAATTTTTCTAAGTCCATCGACTTTGACCGAACATAAACTTTTTCGAGGGTAAAATTTTTCTATCTCCTTCGACCGAACATAAACTTTTTCGAGGGTAAAATTTTTCTAAGTCCATCGACTTTGACCGAACATAAACTTTTTCGAGGGTAAAATTTTTCTATCTCCTTCGACCGAACATAAACTTTTTCGAGGGTAAAATTTTTCTAAGTCCATCGACTTTGACCGAACATAAACTTTTTCGAGGGTAAAATTTTTCTATCTCCTTCGACCGAACATAAACTTTTTCGAGGGTAAAATTTTTCCAAGTCCATCGACTTTGACCGAACATAAACTTTTTCGAGGGTAAAATTTTTCTATCTCCTTCGACCGAACATAAACTTTTTCGAGGGTAAAATTTTTCTAAGTCCATCGACTTTGACCGAACATAAACTTTTTCGAGGGTAAAATTTTTCTATCTCCTTCGACCGAACATAAACTTTTTCGAGGGTAAAATTTTTCTAAGTCCATCGACTTTGACCGAACATAAACTTTTTCGAGGGTAAAATTTTTCTATCTCCTTCGACCGAACATAAACTTTTTCGAGGGTAAAATTTTTCTAAGTCCATCGACTTTGACCGAACATAAACTTTTTCGAGGGTAAAATTTTTCTATCTCCTTCGACCGAACATAAACTTTTTCGAGGGTAAAATTTTTCCAAGTCCATCGACTTTGACCGAACATAAACTTTTTCGAGGGTAAAATTTTTCTATCTCCTTCGACCGAACATAAACTTTTTCGAGGGTAAAATTTTTCTAAGTCCATCGACTTTGACCGAACATAAACTTTTTCGAGGGTAAAATTTTTCTATCTCCTTCGACCGAACATAAACTTTTTCGAGGGTAAAATTTTTCTAAGTCCATCGACTTTGACCGAACATAAACTTTTTCGAGGGTAAAATTTTTCTATCTCCTTCGACCGAACATAAACTTTTTCGAGGGTAAAATTTTTCTAAGTCCATCGACTTTGACCGAACATAAACTTTTTCGAGGGTAAAATTTTTCTATCTCCTTCGACCGAACATAAACTTTTTCGAGGGTGAAATTTTTCTAAGTCCATCGACTTTGACCGAACATAAACTTTTTCGAGGGTAAAATTTTTCTATCTCCTTCGACCGAACATAAACTTTTTCGAGGGTAAAATTTTTCCAAGTCCATCGACTTTGACCGAACATAAACTTTTTCGAGGGTAAAATTTTTCTATCTCCTTCGACCGAACATAAACTTTTTCGAGGGTAAAATTTTTCTAAGTCCATCGACTTTGACCGAACATAAACTTTTTCGAGGGTAAAATTTTTCTATCTCCTTCGACCGAACATAAACTTTTTCGAGGGTAAAATTTTTCTAAGTCCATCGACTTTGACCGAACATAAACTTTTTCGAGGGTAAAATTTTTCTATCTCCTTCGACCGAACATAAACTTTTTCGAGGGTAAAATTTTTCTAAGTCCATCGACTTTGACCGAACATAAACTTTTTCGAGGGTAAAATTTTTCTATCTCCTTCGACCGAACATAAACTTTTTCGAGGGTAAAATTTTTCCAAGTCCATCGACTTTGACCGAACATAAACTTTTTCGAGGGTAAAATTTTTCTATCTCCTTCGACCGAACATAAACTTTTTCGAGGGTAAAATTTTTCTAAGTCCATCGACTTTGACCGAACATAAACTTTTTCGAGGGTAAAATTTTTCTATCTCCTTCGACCGAACATAAACTTTTTCGAGGGTAAAATTTTTCTAAGTCCATCGACTTTGACCGAACATAAACTTTTTCGAGGGTAAAATTTTTCTATCTCCTTCGACCGAACATAAACTTTTTCGAGGGTAAAATTTTTCTAAGTCCATCGACTTTGACCGAACATAAACTTTTTCGAGGGTAAAATTTTTCTATCTCCTTCGACCGAACATAAACTTTTTCGAGGGTAAAATTTTTCCAAGTCCATCGACTTTGACCGAACATAAACTTTTTCGAGGGTAAAATTTTTCTATCTCCTTCGACCGAACATAAACTTTTTCGAGGGTAAAATTTTTCTAAGTCCATCGACTTTGACCGAACATAAACTTTTTCGAGGGTAAAATTTTTCTATCTCCTTCGACCGAACATAAACTTTTTCGAGGGTAAAATTTTTCTAAGTCCATCGACTTTGACCGAACATAAACTTTTTCGAGGGTAAAATTTTTCTATCTCCTTCGACCGAACATAAACTTTTTCGAGGGTAAAATTTTTCTAAGTCCATCGACTTTGACCGAACATAAACTTTTTCGAGGGTAAAATTTTTCTATCTCCTTCGACCGAACATAAACTTTTTCGAGGGTGAAATTTTTCTAAGTCCATCGACTTTGACCGAACATAAACTTTTTCGAGGGTAAAATTTTTCTATCTCCTTCGACCGAACATAAACTTTTTCGAGGGTAAAATTTTTCTAAGTCCATCGACTTTGACCGAACATAAACTTTTTCGAGGGTAAAATTTTTCTATCTCCTTCGACCGAACATAAACTTTTTCGAGGGTAAAATTTTTCTAAGTCCATCGACTTCGACCGAACATAAACTTTTTCGAGGGTAAAATTTTTCTATCTCCTTCGACCGAACATAAACTTTTTCGAGGGTAAAATTTTTCTAAGTCCATCGACTTTGACCGAACATAAACTTTTTCGAGGGTAAAATTTTTCTATCTCCTTCGACCGAACATAAACTTTTTCGAGGGTAAAATTTTTCTAAGTCCATCGACTTTGACCGAACATAAACTTTTTCGAGGGTAAAATTTTTCTATCTCCTTCGACCGAACATAAACTTTTTCGAGGGTAAAATTTTTCTAAGTCCATCGACTTTGACCGAACATAAACTTTTTCGAGGGTAAAATTTTTCTATCTCCTTCGACCGAACATAAACTTTTTCGAGGGTAAAATTTTTCTAAGTCCATCGACTTTGACCGAACATAAACTTTTTCGAGGGTAAAATTTTTCTATCTCCTTCGACCGAACATAAACTTTTTCGAGGGTAAAATTTTTCTAAGTCCATCGACTTTGACCGAACATAAACTTTTTCGAGGGTAAAATTTTTCCATCTCCTTCGACCGAACATAAACTTTTTCGAGGGTAAAATTTTTCCAAGTCCATCGACTTTGACCGAACATAAACTTTTTCGAGGGTAAAATTTTTCTATCTCCTTCGACCGAACATAAACTTTTTCGAGGGTAAAATTTTTCTAAGTCCATCGACTTTGACCGAACATAAACTTTTTCGAGGGTAAAATTTTTCTATCTCCTTCGACCGAACATAAACTTTTTCGAGGGTAAAATTTTTCTAAGTCCATCGACTTTGACCGAACATAAACTTTTTCGAGGGTAAAATTTTTCTATCTCCTTCGACCGAACATAAACTTTTTCGAGGGTAAAATTTTTCTAAGTCCATCGACTTTGACCGAACATAAACTTTTTCGAGGGTAAAATTTTTCTATCTCCTTCGACCGAACATAAACTTTTTCGAGGGTAAAATTTTTCTAAGTCCATCGACTTTGACCGAACATAAACTTTTTCGAGGGTAAAATTTTTCTATCTCCTTCGACCGAACATAAACTTTTTCGAGGGTAAAATTTTTCTAAGTCCATCGACTTTGACCGAACATAAACTTTTTCGAGGGTAAAATTTTTCTATCTCCTTCGACCGAACATAAACTTTTTCGAGGGTAAAATTTTTCTAAGTCCATCGACTTTGACCGAACATAAACTTTTTCGAGGGTAAAATTTTTCTATCTCCTTCGACCGAACATAAACTTTTTCGAGGGTAAAATTTTTCTAAGTCCATCGACTTTGACCGAACATAAACTTTTTCGAGGGTAAAATTTTTCTATCTCCTTCGACCGAACATAAACTTTTTCGAGGGTAAAATTTTTCTAAGTCCATCGACTTTGACCGAACATAAACTTTTTCGAGGGTAAAATTTTTCTATCTCCTTCGACCGAACATAAACTTTTTCGAGGGTAAAATTTTTCTAAGTCCATCGACTTTGACCGAACATAAACTTTTTCGAGGGTAAAATTTTTCTATCTCCTTCGACCGAACATAAACTTTTTCGAGGGTAAAATTTTTCTAAGTCCATCGACTTTGACCGAACATAAACTTTTTCGAGGGTAAAATTTTTCTAAGTCCATCGACTTTGACCGAACATAAACTTTTTCGAGGGTAAAATTTTTCTATCTCCTTCGACCGAACATAAACTTTTTCGAGGGTAAAATTTTTCTAAGTCCATCGACTTTGACCGAACATAAACTTTTTCGAGGGTAAAATTTTTCTATCTCCTTCGACCGAACATAAACTTTTTCGAGGGTAAAATTTTTCTAAGTCCATCGACTTTGACCGAACATAAACTTTTTCGAGGGTAAAATTTTTCTATCTCCTTCGACCGAACATAAACTTTTTCGAGGGTAAAATTTTTCTAAGTCCATCGACTTTGACCGAACATAAACTTTTTCGAGGGTAAAATTTTTCTATCTCCTTCGACCGAACATAAACTTTTTCGAGGGTAAAATTTTTCCAAGTCCATCGACTTTGACCGAACATAAACTTTTTCGAGGGTAAAATTTTTCTATCTCCTTCGACCGAACATAAACTTTTTCGAGGGTAAAATTTTTCTAAGTCCATCGACTTTGACCGAACATAAACTTTTTCGAGGGTAAAATTTTTCTATCTCCTTCGACCGAACATAAACTTTTTCGAGGGTAAAATTTTTCTAAGTCCATCGACTTTGACCGAACATAAACTTTTTCGAGGGTAAAATTTTTCTATCTCCTTCGACCGAACATAAACTTTTTCGAGGGTAAAATTTTTCTAAGTCCATCGACTTTGACCGAACATAAACTTTTTCGAGGGTAAAATTTTTCTATCTCCTTCGACCGAACATAAACTTTTTCGAGGGTAAAATTTTTCTAAGTCCATCGACTTTGACCGAACATAAACTTTTTCGGGGGTAAAATTTTTCGAAGTACATCGACTTTGACCGAACATAAACTTTTTCGCAAGTGAAAATTTTTTTTTTTCTCCACATCCCACGCGCACTGCTTCGACTCGGGGTGAAAAATTTTTTTTCTCCACATTCCACGCGCATTGCTTGCACTTTGCGTTAAAACGACAAAATCTCAATATCTTCCACGCGCATTGCTTGACTCTTAGTGAAGTGAAAAAAATTTTTTCTCCACATTCCACGCGCATTGCTTGCACTTTGCGTGAAAACGACAAAATCTCAATATCTTCCACGCGCATTGCTTGGCTCTTAGTAAAGTGAAAAAAATTTTTTTTTCTTCACATCCCACGCGCATTGCTTCGACTCGAGGTGAAAAAATTTTTTTCTCCACATTCCACGCGCATTGCTCGCACTTTGCGTGAAAACGACAAAACCTCAATATCTTCCACGCGCATTGCTTGGATCTTAGTGAAGTGAAAAAAATTTTTTCTCCACATTCCACGCGCATTGCTTGCACTTTGCGTGAAAACGACAAAATCTCAATATCCTCCACGCGCATTGCTTGGCTCTTAGTGAGGTGAAAAAATTTTTTTCTCCACATTCCACGCGCATTGCTTGCACTCTGCGTGAAAACGACAAAATCTCAATATCCTCCACGCGCATTGCTTGGCTCTTAGTGAAGTGAAAAAATTTTTTTCTCCACATTCCACGCGCATTGCTTGCACTCTGCGTGAAAACGACAAAATCTCAATATCCTCCACGCGCATTGCTTGGCTCTTAGTGAGGTGAAAAAATTTTTTTCTCCACATTCCACGCGCATTGCTTGCACTCTGCGTGAACACGACAAAATCTCAATATCTTCCACGCGCATTGCTTGGCTCTTAGTGAAGTGAAAAAATTTTTTTCTCCACCTTCCACGCGCATTGCTTGCACTCTGCGTGAAAACGACAAAATCTCAATATCCTCTACGCGCATTGCTTGGCTCTTAGTGAGGTGAAAAAATTTTTTTCTCCACATTCCACGCGCATT
>OX382187.1:9457956-9467956 GCA_947507545.1 Clistopyga incitator | reverse complement strand
CATCCGCTTTCTCGAACACAGGGGCGTCGGGGGTGTCGGGTGCGAATCGCGCACCGTCTCTCACCTCCCGTTGCTCGGCTGTGTCCTCGTCGACGACGTCGTCGGGGACGTGCGTGTCCAGGAGGTGGCTGGCCGTCTTTGTCATATCCAGGGTGAAATCTTCGCCACACCGGATGGTGCTGAGCACCTTCTCTATACGGAATTTATCCGCTTGGAGCTTATAGACGATGCCCCAAGGTTCCGCATTCCCGTTCGATGTGACGAAGTTTCTCCAGCTTTGTCGTTTCGCGGATCTCACCTCGTTTTTGTAGGCCCTGAGTGACTCACGGTACCCCAGCAACTTCGGCTCGTATTCCGCGCTTCCGACTTCCTCTTTCTGCCACGCACGTCTTTTTTGGTAGCAGGCTTTCTTCAGATTTGTAAGGGTAGGTGTCCACCACGGATTGGACCTAATGAAGCGTTTCTTCCGCGGCATCGACTGGGTGCAGGCTTCCGTGAGGACGCCTGTGAGAGTCTCTGCCATCCTATCTACGTCTTCCGTAGACTCCAGTGCGAGGGTCTCCAGCCTGGACTTTGAGAGGTCCTTCAAGATCTCGGAGAATCGGGCCCAGTCTGCTTTCTTGATGTTGAAACGACTGTGTCCGAAGCTCCGGTCATTTCTTGCGGCTTTCGGCACCCGCAGGCTGATCGTCACGGCGTTGTGATCGCTCGAGGTGTAATCCTCGTGCACTTTCCATTCCCCGATGAACCTGGCAATGGACGGTGACCCCAGGGTAACGTCGATGAATGACGAACCCCTTGTCGACCGAAAAGTGGCAGGCTGCCCCGCGTCGTTCACAACGTGATAGCCAAATTGCCGAATCAGTGCTTCGAGGTGCTCTCCGCGTTCGTCTGTCGTCGGAGAACCCCAAAGCGCTGACCGCGCATTGGCATCTAATGCTACCAACACTCTCTTCCCCCTCAGACAGTGAAGAACCTTTTCGAGGTGTCTGAGGTGCAACCCGATGTCGTCTCTGTACTGGAAGTAGTGAGAGACGACGTACATCGTGAAGCTGGGCGCCTGTATCTCCGCACACACGCAGTGCGGAGTACTAAGCTGCGAGATGAAGATCATCTGAAATACGGGGTTGCATACTGCCACCGCAGCCCACGGATATTGTGAGCGTACGGCGGCCACCCGCATTCCGATGCCAAGACCGTAGAAGGTGTGGCTCTGGTTCTGCTTTCTGGCGTATGGCTCCTGCAAGAGCAGGATGTCCAGCCGCCTCGCAGCAGCCAGCTCGCGCACCTCCCCGGAAACGACAGCTGAACGACGCATGTTCAGCTGCATGACCCTGATCCTCGTGGTATTGGCCGTCCCGCGCGTGGCCGTATTAGTGGGGAGTTGGGGGGGGTGTCTAACCGCGTGCGCGTCTTTGCCCTGTGCGGAGTGTTCCTCGCGTCCAGCCCCGGTAGGCTGAATCGCGAGCCTATCGCATCTGTCCAGCACGATCTGGACAATTGGCAGACCCGGTGTCGCCTTACTTTTACAAACTGTCGCGGGGCTAATATCTACGGTCGATTTTTCAGGCCCAGCCTCGGTAGGCTGGGGCCTGCTCGCGATCGCGTTTGTGACAGCGTCACACCTACTGACAACGATGCTGACGGCGCGAAGGCCGATACCCTGGAGCAAGCTGTCGCGCGGATTACAGCCACTCACACTCGTGGACCGGCGGGAACGTTGAGCCGGAGAAGAGGTCGAGGATGAAGGGACCGTCAACGCCCCCGCGGCCAGTCGTGTGTTCGACCTCGCGACGACGCTTGCGCTTCCTCCTCCCGCGCAGGGCGCTGCGCTTGGTTGCCGGTGCGCGGCCAAGCGAGCGCTCCTCCTCGTACCCCCCAGTACCCCGGTTAATTTCGATTCCATTTAGTTCCCACGAGAGAGGTCGGAAATAAAAGACACAGGGTGAACCAGAGCCGCCATAGTCCACCCGGGCGAATTGATACGGTTTCGGGGGCCGCCAACCACCCTAGCCGCCACGCTTGAGACAGGACTTTAACCCCTCCTGCCATGAGACCATCACCACGTAGGTCCAGCTTAGTCTAGGGTTTACGTTGGGGACATGGCAGATGCCAGAGGACCCATCTGTACAAAAAGAAAAAGCTAAAGAAAAAGAGAAAAAATAAGGGTATTCTAATTAGTACTTAGCCTAACTATTCTATATCTACTACCCCCAGTTCCGTCACCGTCGGAAGTCTAGGAATTCCGACGATGCAGGGCCCGGTTGGGTATGCACAGCGGCGCATGCCATCGCCCTCACTGCGTAGAGCGAGAACGTGGCAGGGCCGCCGCCCGCTGCTTATATCCTGGAAAGAGAGAAAAATGAGATTAGTTGGGGGAAGGGGGATGCCGCCGGTTCCCGCACTGCCAAGAGCGTGCATTCTTGGCAGTGTGGGGCCCGGTTCGGCAGGGTAGGGCGACCCGCCTCGTCTTCTCCGTGTAGGAGGAGTCCGAGAACGGGATTGCCGAGGGAAGGGTAAGGGGAGAGGACGATGAGATGCCTGCGGAAGAGACCAAGGGAGGAACCGCATGGGACCCGCGCACGCACAGTGCCCAGGGTCCACAGAGCCACGCCCCGACACCGGCCACCCGACTCATCTCTTAGAGGGAGGTCGTCATCCCGCTCGGTGGTGAGGCGGTCGGTTCTATGTTGGATTCATAGTCGGGCGCCCGCCGGTGCAAAGACGCAACCCTGCGCCCCAAGCGAAAGGGACGCGAGCGTCCACACGATTCCCCCCCCAACCCCCACGCAGACACCGCCGTTTGCTTTCCGTTCCCCGTACCCCGAATTGACTTCGGAGTACGGGTTAACAGTGGGTACCACAGGAAGGCAAGCAATCCGACTTGGCACACGGAGAGGCTGTGTATTCGCATCCGCGGCCCAGGTGGTGCTCTCCGCGCGTCGCAGCGTATCGAGGGTTAGCGACTGTCATCACGGTATCAGCGCTCGAGAGGCTTCCCCCGACACTTCGTAGAAGCGACGTGCAGCTAGCACCACCACCCACCAGTAGATAGGGACATTTAATGTCTAAGTCGGAAGTCCGAGGACAACTCGACCCATGCTACCTCACCCTTATGGGTACACGCAACTTTTAACTATCCACTGTATAGCGATGGACCAGCCACGACAACGGGCAGTGGAAAAATCCTTTGACTTCCGCTGGTCGTATTGCGGAGAGAGCAGTTTGGCCACGGGGGGACTAGGCCCCGGCCACGTGTGGAGCCGGGACTCCGCACGAGGTCGGAACAAATTTCCCCCAGTGCTCACGGGGAACCACGGGAAGGCCTGCTCCCTGTGTCCCGCCCGGACACAAGCCCAGATTTTTGTGTGGGATTGATTCTACGTGTTTACTCTATGTGTTGTGTTTTGGAATTTGTCGTTTTGGGATTTGTCGTTGTGTAGGTTTCATTTTGGGGATATTACGGGTGTAGGATTTGTTTCGTGTACGTGTGTGTAGTGTTTTTGTGATTCTATGTTGTTTTTGCAAAATTCCCTACCTAGCGAAGATAAAACCTGCCTAATCTAATCGTCGGGCAGACGGCAGTCCCAAGAGGATTATGGGCTCCGCCTGCCCCGCTGCGGTTCCGACTTGGCCGCAGCGTCACGATTTTGTGGGAGATGCACGTTTTGTGCTCTCCCGAAAACCCTGCTCTACGCACTATCTGTGCTTATAAGCACATGTCTATAAGAATGTATAAGATATGTATAAATGTATATAAATGTATATATATATATATATGTCTATATGTCTATATTTTGTTTGTTCATTTTTGTCTCGCTCTCATTCTCTATCTCTCTCTCTCTCTCACTTCCTCTCTCTCTCTCTCTCTCTCTCTCTCTCTCCACCTCCCTCCGTCCCTTTTTCTCCTCCCCTGCCCTCCCACCCTGCTTGTGCTTGTATGCACATTCCTATATAAATATATCTATATCTATATACCTATATACCTATATATATTCACTTTTTCTCTCACTCCCTCTCTCTCTCTCTCTCTCTCTCTCACTCCCTTTTCTTTCTCCCCCTCTCTCACGCTCTCTCTCCCACTCACTCTACTGCGTGGGCTTGGCTCTTCAGCCACATCACCTCCTCGCAGTATCCGGCGAACGCGTCGAATGCCCCCGACGTCGACACCAATTGGTGCGCCGCTTCGGGCCATTGACGTCCGCTTATAAATTCGTTGAGAGCCACCCTCTGTGGCTCGTAGTTTGCACACTCGAGGAGGACGTGTCTAGCGTCTTCCGGCACGCCGCAGGCCTCGCAGTCCCCTCCGTCGGCGAGTCCCAGCGACGCTAGACGGTCGCGGAAATCGCCGTGGCCGGTGACGACTTGAGAGACCCAGTGGCTTGGCCGGAACCATTTCGCTGCCAGTCTTTCTCGGATGTTGTTGAAGAAGGCGAATGTGGTACGGCCTTTTTGTGACGATTGCCACGCGGCCTGCCACATGTTTTCCGCCTGAACCTTGATTAGATCGACGGCGTTGGTGTCACCACCGTCGATCTGGACGCCGTTGATGGTGGCGTTTTTCCCTATCCTAATCTGATAACGCGCTCGGCGTTCTTCTAGGAGAAGGTCGACCGGGGTCGCGCCCGCAGTGACACAGAGCGAAGCCCACGATGACGTCCGATAGGCGGACGCCACCGAGATCAATGCTCTGCGCTGCAGGGACCTAAGGACCTTCAGATCCCCATCGTTGCACAGGTCCGACCACCCCGCGGCGGCATACGTTACCGTCGGGAGGAAGACGCCCCTGTACATCGTTGCAAGGGATCCGAATCGCAGACCCCAGCGGCTTCCCGCCAACTTCGCCAGTTTGCCGAAGAGGAGTCCCACTTTGCCACTTAGGTGGTTGCAGTGAGACCGTACTCCCAGGCATCTGTCGAAGTGTACCCCCAGGTACCTGACGCTATTCTTAAACTTTATAGAACCGTTTCCTAATCTAATCACTGGGGGCCTGTTCACCAGATTCGGTTTCCTAACTGCTTTGCGCGCTCTATCCGGTCGGGATTTATCTACCGGTGCTGGACGTTTCCAGTCACTTTTCAAAACTATGGCCTCTGTCTTCCGCTCTGAGAGCTGAAGCTTGGCCGACCGGCACCAGTCCACTATGCGATTGACAATGGACTGGGCCCTAACTTCGATACTCCTACGTGAGTCGCCTGTCACGAGGACGAGTAGATCGTCCGCGTAGGCGACGAAGTTGTCCGGGGCTATGTCCTCCAAGATGCGAAGGAGCCCATCGAACATGAGGTTCCAGCAGACTGGGCCTAAGACAGATCCTTGTGGACAGCCCCTCGATGCCTGCTTGGTAACCTCTTCTTTGCCTATCGAGATTTTCACCCTTCGACCGTCGAAGTAGCTCTGAAGTACTTCGAAAACGTTCTTGGGGCACTCTCTCTCTTGAAGGCTCTGAAGCACCAAGGGCCACCATACGTTGTCAAACGCCCCGGATATGTCAAAGAGAAGCGCCACAGCGTAAGTGTCCTCGCAGACGCTCACCATGCGACGCATCTCCACAACAGCGTCTTCGGCCGACTTGGACGGCATGAAGCCGTACTGTCGGTCGGAGATTTTTCCCGGAGCGGTTGCCGTCAACGCAAGCCGCGCCTTGATGAGTTTTTCGAAGACCTTACCGACAACCGAAAGTAGACAAATGGGCCTATATGATTTCGGGTCCTTCTCGTCCTTGTCCTCGCCCTTTAGGAGCATTCTAAGAGAGCCCTCCTTCCAGGCAGAGGGAAAGACGCCCCATTGAAGGCACCCGTTGAAAAGCCGCACCATTTGCTCGGGGATGACGGAGAAGGCTTTCTTGATCACCTCGACCTCAATGAGGTCAAGGCCCGGAGCCTTTCCGTTTTTGAGCGAGCGGAGTGCCTTAGAGACATCCGCTTTTTCGAACACAGGGGCGTCGGGGGTGTCGGGTGCGAATCGCGCACCGTCTCTCACCTCCCGTTGCTCAGCTGTGTCCTCGTCGACGACGTCGTCGGGGACGTGCGTGTCCAGGAGGTGGCTGGCCGTCTTCGTCATATCCAGGGTGAAATCTTCGCCACACCGGATGGTGCTGAGCACCTTCTCTATGCGGAATTTATCCGCTTGGAGCTTATAGACGATGCCCCAAGGTTCCGCATTCCCGTTCGATGTGACGAAGTTTCTCCAGCTTTGTCGTTTCGCGGATCTCACCTCGTTTCTGTAGGCCCTGAGTGACTCACGGTACCCCAGCAACTTCGGCTCGTACTCCGCGCTTCCGACTTCCTCTTTCTGCCACGCACGTCTTTTTTGGTAGCAGGCTTTCTTCAGATTGGTGAGGGTAGGTGTCCACCACGGATTGGACCTAATAAAGCGTTTCTTCCGCGGCATCGACTGGGTGCAGGCTTCCGTGAGGACGCCTGTGAGAGTCTCTGCCATCCTATCTACGTCTTCCGTAGACTCCAGTGCGAGGGTCTCCAGCCTGGACTTTGAGAGGTCCTTCAAGATCTCGGAGAATCGGACCCAGTCTGCTTTCTTGATGTTGAAACGACTGTGTCCGAAGCTCCGGTCATTTCTCGCGGCTTTCGGCACCCGCAGGCTGATCGTCACGGCGTTGTGATCGCTCGAGGTGTAATCCTCGTGCACTTTCCATTCCCCGATGAACCTGGCAATGGACGGTGACCCCAGGGTAACGTCGATGAATGACGAACCCCTTGTCGACCGAAAAGTGGCAGGCTGCCCCGCGTCGTTCACAACGTGGTAGCCAAATTGCCGTATCAGTGCTTCGAGGTGCTCTCCGCGTTCGTCCGTCGTCGGAGAGCCCCAAAGCGCTGACCGCGCATTGGCATCTAACGCTACCAACACTCTCTTCCCCCTCAGACAATGAAGAACCTTTTCGAGGTGTCTGAGGTGCAACCCGATATCGTCTCTGTACTGGAAGTAGTGAGAGACGACGTATATCGTGAAGCTGGGCGCCTGTATCTCCGCACACACGCAGTGCGGAGTACTAAGCTGCGAGATGAAGAGCATTTGGAACGCGGGGTTGCAGACAGCCACCGCCGCCCACGGATATTGTGAGCGTACGGCGGCCACCCGCATTCCAATGCCAAGACCGTAGAAGGTGTGGCTCTGGTTCTGCTTCCTGGCGTATGGCTCCTGCAAGAGCAGGATGTCCAGCCGCCTAGCAGCAGCCAGCTCTCGCACCTCCCCGGAAACGACAGCTGAACGACGCATGTTCAGCTGCATGACCCTAATTCTCGTGGTATTGGCCGTTCCGCGCGTGGCCGTACTAGTGGGGAGTTGGGGGGGGTGTCTAACCGCGTGCGCGTCTTTTCCCTGTTCGGAGTGTTTCTCGCGTCCAGCCCCGGTAGGCTGAATCGCGAGCCTATCGCATCTGTCCAGCACGATCTGGACAGTTGGCAGACCCGGTGTCGCCTTACTTTTACAAACTGTCGCGGGGCTAATGTCTACGGTCGATTTATCAGGCACAGCCTCGGTAGGCCGAGACCTGATCGCGGTCGCGTTTGTGACTTCGTCACACCTAGTTACGACGATGTTGACGGCGCGAAGGCCGATGCCCTGGAGCAAGCTGCCGCGCGGATTACAGCCGCTCACACTCGTGGACCAGCGGGAACGTTGAGCCGGAGAAGAGGTCGAGGATGAAGGGACCGTCAACGCCCCCGCGGCCAGTCGTGTGTGCGACCTCGCGACGACGCTTGCGTTGTCTCCTCCCGCGCAGGGCGCTGCGCTTGGTTGCCGGTGCGCGGCCAAGCGAGCGCTCCTCCTCATACCCCCCAGTACCCCGGTTATTTTTCTATTCATTTGATTCCCACGAGTGGGGTCGGAACTAAAAGACACAGGGTGGACCAGAGCCGCCATGGTCCACCCGGGCGAATTGATACGGTTTCGGGGGCCGCCAACCACCCTAGCCGCCACGCTTGAGACAGGACTTTAACCCCTCCTGCCATGAGACCATCACCACGTAGGTCCAGCTTAGTCTAGGGTTTACGTTGGGGACATGGCAGATGCCAGAGGACCCATCTGTACCAAAAGAAAAAAGAAAAGAAAAAAGAAAATCGGGTTAATTTTACTACTACTTAGCCTAACTATTCTATATCTTCTACCTCCAGTTCCGTCACCGTCGGAAGTCTAGGAATTCCGACGATGCAGGGCCCGGTTGGGTATGCACAGCGGCGCATGCCATCGCCCTCACTGCGTAGAGCGAGCACGTGGCATGGCCGCCGCCCGCTGCTTATAGCCTGGAAAGAGAAAAAAGATGAGATTAGTTGGGGAAGGGGGGGGATGCCGCCGGTTCCCGCACCGCCAAGAGCGTGCATTCTTGGCAGTGTGGGGCCCGGTTCGGCAGAGTAGGGCGACCCGCCTCGTCTTCTCCGTGAAGGAGGAGTCCGAGAACGGAGTTGCCGAGGGAAGGGTACGGGGAGAGGACGATGAGATGCCTGCGGAAGAGGCCAAGGGAGGAACCGCATGGGACCCGCGCACGCACAGTGCCCAGGGTCCACAGAGCCACGCCCCGACACCGGCCACCCGACTCATCTCTTAGAGGGAGGTCGTCATCCCGCTCGGTGGTGAGGCGGTCGGTTCTATGTTGGATTCATAGTCGGGCGCCCGCCGGTGCAAAGACGCAACCCTGCGCCCCAAGCGAAAGGGACGCGAGCGTCCACACGATTCCCCCCCCAACCCCCACACAGACACCGCCGTTTGCTTTCCGTTCCCCGTACCCCGAATTGACTTCGGAGTACGGGTTAACAGTGGGTACCACAGGAAGGCAAGCAATCCGACTTGGCACACGGAGAGGCTGTGTATTCGCATCCGCGGCCCAGGTGGTGCTCTCCGCGCGTCGCAGCGTATCGAGGGTTAGCGACTGTCATCACGGTATCAGCGCTCGAGAGGCTTCCCCCGACACTTCGTAGAAGCGACGTGCAGCTAGCACCACCACCCACCAGTAGATAGGGACAGAGGGAATCTCGTTAATCCATTCATGCGCGTCACTAATTAGATGACGAGGCATTTGGCTACCTTAAGAGAGTCATAGTTACTCCCGCCGTTTACCCGCGCTTGCTTGAATTTCTTCACGTTGACATTCAGAGCACTGGGCAGAAATCACATTGCGTCAACACCCGCGAGGGCCATCGCAATGCTTTGTTTTAATTAGACAGTCGGATTCCCCTAGTCCGTGCCAGTTCTGAGCTGAGCGTTGAATGGCGGCCGAAGAGGACGACCAAGACGGCGCGAACCACCAAGGAAGCCTCGCAGCAAGGAAGATCCGCGGGAGGCCAAGGCACGGGACCGAGCTCGGATCTGCAACAGAAATAACCGTGAAGAAATTCCCATCGTTCACCTCGCCCAGGCCCGGCACGTTAGCCAAACCCGCTTCCCTAACAAGCCCGACGCGCCCCGCTCCTCAGAGCCAATCCTTATTCCGAAGTTACGGATCCAATTTGCCGACTTCCCTTACCTACATTAGTCTATCGACTAGAGGCTCTTTACCTTGGAGACCTGCTGCGGATATGGGTACGAACCGGCGCGACACCTCCACGTGGCCCTCTCCTGGATTTTCAAGGTCCGAGGGGAAGATCCGGACACCGCCGCAACTGCGGTGCTCTTCGCGTTCCAAACCCTATCTCCCTGCTAGAGGTTTCCAGGGAACTCGAACGCTTATGCAGAAAAGAAAACTCTTCCCGGATCTCCCGACGGCGTCTCCAGGTCATTTTGGGTTACCCCGACGAACTCTCTTGCGAGGGCCCGAATTGTATACGGTTCCGCTGCCGGGTTCCGGAATAGGAACCGGATTCCCTTTCGCCCGACGGGTGTGACACGTAATTAGATATTACATTCTGTGACTCAAACACCGTCATCAACATAGGATTTCTCCTAGGGCTTAGGATCGACTGACTCGTGTGCAACGGCTGTTCACACGAAACCCTTCTCCACGTCAGTCCTCCAGGGCCTCGCTGGAGTATTTGCTACTACCACCAAG
>OX382187.1:9442956-9450456 GCA_947507545.1 Clistopyga incitator | reverse complement strand
AATTTTTCTATCTCCTTCGACCGAACATAAACTTTTTCGAGGGTAAAATTTTTCTAAGTCCATCGACTTTGACCGAACATAAACTTTTTCGAGGGTAAAATTTTTCTATCTCCTTCGACCGAACATAAACTTTTTCGAGGGTAAAATTTTTCTAAGTCCATCGACTTTGACCGAACATAAACTTTTTCGAGGGTAAAATTTTTCTATCTCCTTCGACCGAACATAAACTTTTTCGAGGGTAAAATTTTTCTAAGTCCATCGACTTTGACCGAACATAAACTTTTTCGAGGGTAAAATTTTTCTATCTCCTTCGACCGAACATAAACTTTTTCGAGGGTAAAATTTTTCTAAGTCCATCGACTTTGACCGAACATAAACTTTTTCGAGGGTAAAATTTTTCTATCTCCTTCGACCGAACATAAACTTTTTCGAGGGTAAAATTTTTCTAAGTCCATCGACTTTGACCGAACATAAACTTTTTCGAGGGTAAAATTTTTCTATCTCCTTCGACCGAACATAAACTTTTTCGAGGGTAAAATTTTTCTAAGTCCATCGACTTTGACCGAACATAAACTTTTTCGAGGGTAAAATTTTTCTATCTCCTTCGACCGAACATAAACTTTTTCGAGGGTAAAATTTTTCTAAGTCCATCGACTTTGACCGAACATAAACTTTTTCGAGGGTAAAATTTTTCTATCTCCTTCGACCGAACATAAACTTTTTCGAGGGTAAAATTTTTCTAAGTCCATCGACTTTGACCGAACATAAACTTTTTCGAGGGTAAAATTTTTCTATCTCCTTCGACCGAACATAAACTTTTTCGAGGGTAAAATTTTTCTAAGTCCATCGACTTTGACCGAACATAAACTTTTTCGAGGGTAAAATTTTTCTATCTCCTTCGACCGAACATAAACTTTTTCGAGGGTAAAATTTTTCTAAGTCCATCGACTTTGACCGAACATAAACTTTTTCGAGGGTAAAATTTTTCTATCTCCTTCGACCGAACATAAACTTTTTCGAGGGTAAAATTTTTCTATCTCCTTCGACCGAACATAAACTTTTTCGAGGGTAAAATTTTTCTAAGTCCATCGACTTTGACCGAACATAAACTTTTTCGAGGGTAAAATTTTTCTATCTCCTTCGACCGAACATAAACTTTTTCGAGGGTAAAATTTTTCTAAGTCCATCGACTTTGACCGAACATAAACTTTTTCGAGGGTAAAATTTTTCTATCTCCTTCGACCGAACATAAACTTTTTCGAGGGTAAAATTTTTCTAAGTCCATCGACTTTGACCGAACATAAACTTTTTCGAGGGTAAAATTTTTCTATCTCCTTCGACCGAACATAAACTTTTTCGAGGGTAAAATTTTTCTAAGTCCATCGACTTTGACCGAACATAAACTTTTTCGAGGGTAAAATTTTTCTATCTCCTTCGACCGAACATAAACTTTTTCGAGGGTAAAATTTTTCTAAGTCCATCGACTTTGACCGAACATAAACTTTTTCGAGGGTAAAATTTTTCTATCTCCTTCGACCGAACATAAACTTTTTCGAGGGTAAAATTTTTCTAAGTCCATCGACTTTGACCGAACATAAACTTTTTCGAGGGTAAAATTTTTCTATCTCCTTCGACCGAACATAAACTTTTTCGAGGGTAAAATTTTTCTAAGTCCATCGACTTTGACCGAACATAAACTTTTTCGAGGGTAAAATTTTTCTATCTCCTTCGACCGAACATAAACTTTTTCGAGGGTAAAATTTTTCTAAGTCCATCGACTTTGACCGAACATAAACTTTTTCGAGGGTAAAATTTTTCTATCTCCTTCGACCGAACATAAACTTTTTCGAGGGTAAAATTTTTCTAAGTCCATCGACTTTGACCGAACATAAACTTTTTCGAGGGTAAAATTTTTCTATCTCCTTCGACCGAACATAAACTTTTTCGAGGGTAAAATTTTTCCAAGTCCATCGACTTTGACCGAACATAAACTTTTTCGAGGGTAAAATTTTTCTATCTCCTTCGACCGAACATAAACTTTTTCGAGGGTAAAATTTTTCTAAGTCCATCGACTTTGACCGAACATAAACTTTTTCGAGGGTAAAATTTTTCTATCTCCTTCGACCGAACATAAACTTTTTCGAGGGTAAAATTTTTCTAAGTCCATCGACTTTGACCGAACATAAACTTTTTCGAGGGTAAAATTTTTCTATCTCCTTCGACCGAACATAAACTTTTTCGAGGGTAAAATTTTTCTAAGTCCATCGACTTTGACCGAACATAAACTTTTTCGAGGGTAAAATTTTTCTATCTCCTTCGACCGAACATAAACTTTTTCGAGGGTAAAATTTTTCTAAGTCCATCGACTTTGACCGAACATAAACTTTTTCGAGGGTAAAATTTTTCTATCTCCTTCGACCGAACATAAACTTTTTCGAGGGTAAAATTTTTCCAAGTCCATCGACTTTGACCGAACATAAACTTTTTCGAGGGTAAAATTTTTCTATCTCCTTCGACCGAACATAAACTTTTTCGAGGGTAAAATTTTTCTATCTCCTTCGACCGAACATAAACTTTTTCGAGGGTAAAATTTTTCTAAGTCCATCGACTTTGACCGAACATAAACTTTTTCGAGGGTAAAATTTTTCTATCTCCTTCGACCGAACATAAACTTTTTCGAGGGTAAAATTTTTCTAAGTCCATCGACTTTGACCGAACATAAACTTTTTCGAGGGTAAAATTTTTCTATCTCCTTCGACCGAACATAAACTTTTTCGAGGGTAAAATTTTTCTAAGTCCATCGACTTTGACCGAACATAAACTTTTTCGAGGGTAAAATTTTTCTATCTCCTTCGACCGAACATAAACTTTTTCGAGGGTAAAATTTTTCCAAGTCCATCGACTTTGACCGAACATAAACTTTTTCGAGGGTAAAATTTTTCTATCTCCTTCGACCGAACATAAACTTTTTCGAGGGTAAAATTTTTCTATCTCCTTCGACCGAACATAAACTTTTTCGAGGGTAAAATTTTTCTAAGTCCATCGACTTTGACCGAACATAAACTTTTTCGAGGGTAAAATTTTTCTATCTCCTTCGACCGAACATAAACTTTTTCGAGGGTAAAATTTTTCTAAGTCCATCGACTTTGACCGAACATAAACTTTTTCGAGGGTAAAATTTTTCTATCTCCTTCGACCGAACATAAACTTTTTCGAGGGTAAAATTTTTCTAAGTCCATCGACTTTGACCGAACATAAACTTTTTCGAGGGTAAAATTTTTCTATCTCCTTCGACCGAACATAAACTTTTTCGAGGGTGAAATTTTTCTAAGTCCATCGACTTTGACCGAACATAAACTTTTTCGAGGGTAAAATTTTTCTATCTCCTTCGACCGAACATAAACTTTTTCGAGGGTAAAATTTTTCTAAGTCCATCGACTTTGACCGAACATAAACTTTTTCGAGGGTAAAATTTTTCTATCTCCTTCGACCGAACATAAACTTTTTCGAGGGTAAAATTTTTCTAAGTCCATCGACTTTGACCGAACATAAACTTTTTCGAGGGTAAAATTTTTCTATCTCCTTCGACCGAACATAAACTTTTTCGAGGGTAAAATTTTTCTAAGTCCATCGACTTTGACCGAACATAAACTTTTTCGAGGGTAAAATTTTTCTATCTCCTTCGACCGAACATAAACTTTTTCGAGGGTAAAATTTTTCTAAGTCCATCGACTTTGACCGAACATAAACTTTTTCGAGGGTAAAATTTTTCTATCTCCTTCGACCGAACATAAACTTTTTCGAGGGTAAAATTTTTCTAAGTCCATCGACTTTGACCGAACATAAACTTTTTCGAGGGTAAAATTTTTCTATCTCCTTCGACCGAACATAAACTTTTTCGAGGGTAAAATTTTTCTAAGTCCATCGACTTTGACCGAACATAAACTTTTTCGAGGGTAAAATTTTTCTATCTCCTTCGACCGAACATAAACTTTTTCGAGGGTAAAATTTTTCTAAGTCCATCGACTTTGACCGAACATAAACTTTTTCGAGGGTAAAATTTTTCTATCTCCTTCGACCGAACATAAACTTTTTCGAGGGTAAAATTTTTCTAAGTCCATCGACTTTGACCGAACATAAACTTTTTCGAGGGTAAAATTTTTCTATCTCCTTCGACCGAACATAAACTTTTTCGAGGGTAAAATTTTTCTAAGTCCATCGACTTTGACCGAACATAAACTTTTTCGAGGGTAAAATTTTTCTATCTCCTTCGACCGAACATAAACTTTTTCGAGGGTAAAATTTTTCTAAGTCCATCGACTTTGACCGAACATAAACTTTTTCGAGGGTAAAATTTTTCTATCTCCTTCGACCGAACATAAACTTTTTCGAGGGTAAAATTTTTCTAAGTCCATCGACTTTGACCGAACATAAACTTTTTCGAGGGTAAAATTTTTCTATCTCCTTCGACCGAACATAAACTTTTTCGAGGGTAAAATTTTTCTAAGTCCATCGACTTTGACCGAACATAAACTTTTTCGAGGGTAAAATTTTTCTATCTCCTTCGACCCAACATAAACTTTTTCGAGGGTAAAATTTTTCTAAGTCCATCGACTTTGACCGAACATAAACTTTTTCGAGGGTAAAATTTTTCCATCTCCTTCGACCGAACATAAACTTTTTCGAGGGTAAAATTTTTCCAAGTCCATCGACTTTGACCGAACATAAACTTTTTCGAGGGTAAAATTTTTCTATCTCCTTCGACCGAACATAAACTTTTTCGAGGGTAAAATTTTTCTAAGTCCATCGACTTTGACCGAACATAAACTTTTTCGAGGGTAAAATTTTTCTATCTCCTTCGACCGAACATAAACTTTTTCGAGGGTAAAATTTTTCTAAGTCCATCGACTTTGACCGAACATAAACTTTTTCGAGGGTAAAATTTTTCTATCTCCTTCGACCGAACATAAACTTTTTCGAGGGTAAAATTTTTCTAAGTCCATCGACTTTGACCGAACATAAACTTTTTCGAGGGTAAAATTTTTCTATCTCCTTCGACCGAACATAAACTTTTTCGAGGGTAAAATTTTTCTAAGTCCATCGACTTTGACCGAACATAAACTTTTTCGAGGGTAAAATTTTTCTATCTCCTTCGACCGAACATAAACTTTTTCGAGGGTAAAATTTTTCTAAGTCCATCGACTTTGACCGAACATAAACTTTTTCGAGGGTAAAATTTTTCTATCTCCTTCGACCGAACATAAACTTTTTCGAGGGTAAAATTTTTCTAAGTCCATCGACTTTGACCGAACATAAACTTTTTCGAGGGTAAAATTTTTCTATCTCCTTCGACCGAACATAAACTTTTTCGAGGGTAAAATTTTTCCAAGTCCATCGACTTTGACCGAACATAAACTTTTTCGAGGGTAAAATTTTTCTATCTCCTTCGACCGAACATAAACTTTTTCGAGGGTAAAATTTTTCTAAGTCCATCGACTTTGACCGAACATAAACTTTTTCGAGGGTAAAATTTTTCTATCTCCTTCGACCGAACATAAACTTTTTCGAGGGTAAAATTTTTCTAAGTCCATCGACTTTGACCGAACATAAACTTTTTCGAGGGTAAAATTTTTCTATCTCCTTCGACCGAACATAAACTTTTTCGAGGGTAAAATTTTTCTAAGTCCATCGACTTTGACCGAACATAAACTTTTTCGAGGGTAAAATTTTTCTATCTCCTTCGACCGAACATAAACTTTTTCGAGGGTAAAATTTTTCTAAGTCCATCGACTTTGACCGAACATAAACTTTTTCGAGGGTAAAATTTTTCTATCTCCTTCGACCGAACATAAACTTTTTCGAGGGTAAAATTTTTCTAAGTCCATCGACTTTGACCGAACATAAACTTTTTCGAGGGTAAAATTTTTCTATCTCCTTCGACCGAACATAAACTTTTTCGAGGGTAAAATTTTTCCAAGTCCATCGACTTTGACCGAACATAAACTTTTTCGAGGGTAAAATTTTTCTATCTCCTTCGACCGAACATAAACTTTTTCGAGGGTAAAATTTTTCTAAGTCCATCGACTTTGACCGAACATAAACTTTTTCGAGGGTAAAATTTTTCTATCTCCTTCGACCGAACATAAACTTTTTCGAGGGTAAAATTTTTCTAAGTCCATCGACTTTGACCGAACATAAACTTTTTCGAGGGTAAAATTTTTCTATCTCCTTCGACCGAACATAAACTTTTTCGAGGGTAAAATTTTTCTAAGTCCATCGACTTTGACCGAACATAAACTTTTTCGAGGGTAAAATTTTTCTATCTCCTTCGACCGAACATAAACTTTTTCGAGGGTAAAATTTTTCTAAGTCCATCGACTTTGACCGAACATAAACTTTTTCGAGGGTAAAATTTTTCTATCTCCTTCGACCGAACATAAACTTTTTCGAGGGTAAAATTTTTCTAAGTCCATCGACTTTGACCGAACATAAACTTTTTCGAGGGTAAAATTTTTCTATCTCCTTCGACCGAACATAAACTTTTTCGAGGGTAAAATTTTTCCAAGTCCATCGACTTTGACCGAACATAAACTTTTTCGAGGGTAAAATTTTTCTATCTCCTTCGACCGAACATAAACTTTTTCGAGGGTAAAATTTTTCTAAGTCCATCGACTTTGACCGAACATAAACTTTTTCGAGGGTAAAATTTTTCTATCTCCTTCGACCGAACATAAACTTTTTCGAGGGTAAAATTTTTCTAAGTCCATCGACTTTGACCGAACATAAACTTTTTCGAGGGTAAAATTTTTCTATCTCCTTCGACCGAACATAAACTTTTTCGAGGGTAAAATTTTTCTAAGTCCATCGACTTTGACCGAACATAAACTTTTTCGAGGGTAAAATTTTTCTATCTCCTTCGACCGAACATAAACTTTTTCGAGGGTAAAATTTTTCTAAGTCCATCGACTTTGACCGAACATAAACTTTTTCGAGGGTAAAATTTTTCTATCTCCTTCGACCGAACATAAACTTTTTCGAGGGTAAAATTTTTCTAAGTCCATCGACTTTGACCGAACATAAACTTTTTCGAGGGTAAAATTTTTCTATCTCCTTCGACCGAACATAAACTTTTTCGAGGGTAAAATTTTTCTAAGTCCATCGACTTTGACCGAACATAAACTTTTTCGAGGGTAAAATTTTTCTATCTCCTTCGACCGAACATAAACTTTTTCGAGGGTAAAATTTTTCCAAGTCCATCGACTTTGACCGAACATAAACTTTTTCGAGGGTAAAATTTTTCTATCTCCTTCGACCGAACATAAACTTTTTCGAGGGTAAAATTTTTCTAAGTCCATCGACTTTGACCGAACATAAACTTTTTCGAGGGTAAAATTTTTCTATCTCCTTCGACCGAACATAAACTTTTTCGAGGGTAAAATTTTTCTAAGTCCATCGACTTTGACCGAACATAAACTTTTTCGAGGGTAAAATTTTTCTATC
>OX382187.1:9422956-9430456 GCA_947507545.1 Clistopyga incitator | reverse complement strand
TCGAGGGTAAAATTTTTCTATCTCCTTCGACCGAACATAAACTTTTTCGAGGGTAAAATTTTTCTAAGTCCATCGACTTTGACCGAACATAAACTTTTTCGAGGGTAAAATTTTTCTATCTCCTTCGACCGAACATAAACTTTTTCGAGGGTAAAATTTTTCTAAGTCCATCGACTTTGACCGAACATAAACTTTTTCGAGGGTAAAATTTTTCTATCTCCTTCGACCGAACATAAACTTTTTCGAGGGTAAAATTTTTCTAAGTCCATCGACTTTGACCGAACATAAACTTTTTCGAGGGTAAAATTTTTCTATCTCCTTCGACCGAACATAAACTTTTTCGAGGGTAAAATTTTTCTAAGTCCATCGACTTTGACCGAACATAAACTTTTTCGAGGGTAAAATTTTTCTATCTCCTTCGACCGAACATAAACTTTTTCGAGGGTAAAATTTTTCTAAGTCCATCGACTTTGACCGAACATAAACTTTTTCGAGGGTAAAATTTTTCTATCTCCTTCGACCGAACATAAACTTTTTCGAGGGTAAAATTTTTCTAAGTCCATCGACTTTGACCGAACATAAACTTTTTCGAGGGTAAAATTTTTCTATCTCCTTCGACCGAACATAAACTTTTTCGAGGGTAAAATTTTTCTAAGTCCATCGACTTTGACCGAACATAAACTTTTTCGAGGGTAAAATTTTTCTATCTCCTTCGACCGAACATAAACTTTTTCGAGGGTAAAATTTTTCTAAGTCCATCGACTTTGACCGAACATAAACTTTTTCGAGGGTAAAATTTTTCTATCTCCTTCGACCGAACATAAACTTTTTCGAGGGTAAAATTTTTCTAAGTCCATCGACTTTGACCGAACATAAACTTTTTCGAGGGTAAAATTTTTCTATCTCCTTCGACCGAACATAAACTTTTTCGAGGGTAAAATTTTTCTAAGTCCATCGACTTTGACCGAACATAAACTTTTTCGAGGGTAAAATTTTTCTATCTCCTTCGACCGAACATAAACTTTTTCGAGGGTAAAATTTTTCCAAGTCCATCGACTTTGACCGAACATAAACTTTTTCGAGGGTAAAATTTTTCTATCTCCTTCGACCGAACATAAACTTTTTCGAGGGTAAAATTTTTCTAAGTCCATCGACTTTGACCGAACATAAACTTTTTCGAGGGTAAAATTTTTCTATCTCCTTCGACCGAACATAAACTTTTTCGAGGGTAAAATTTTTCTAAGTCCATCGACTTTGACCGAACATAAACTTTTTCGAGGGTAAAATTTTTCTATCTCCTTCGACCGAACATAAACTTTTTCGAGGGTAAAATTTTTCTAAGTCCATCGACTTTGACCGAACATAAACTTTTTCGAGGGTAAAATTTTTCTATCTCCTTCGACCGAACATAAACTTTTTCGAGGGTAAAATTTTTCTAAGTCCATCGACTTTGACCGAACATAAACTTTTTCGAGGGTAAAATTTTTCTATCTCCTTCGACCGAACATAAACTTTTTCGAGGGTAAAATTTTTCTAAGTCCATCGACTTTGACCGAACATAAACTTTTTCGAGGGTAAAATTTTTCTATCTCCTTCGACCGAACATAAACTTTTTCGAGGGTAAAATTTTTCTAAGTCCATCGACTTTGACCGAACATAAACTTTTTCGAGGGTAAAATTTTTCTATCTCCTTCGACCGAACATAAACTTTTTCGAGGGTGAAATTTTTCTAAGTCCATCGACTTTGACCGAACATAAACTTTTTCGAGGGTAAAATTTTTCTATCTCCTTCGACCGAACATAAACTTTTTCGAGGGTAAAATTTTTCTAAGTCCATCGACTTTGACCGAACATAAACTTTTTCGAGGGTAAAATTTTTCTATCTCCTTCGACCGAACATAAACTTTTTCGAGGGTAAAATTTTTCTAAGTCCATCGACTTTGACCGAACATAAACTTTTTCGAGGGTAAAATTTTTCTATCTCCTTCGACCGAACATAAACTTTTTCGAGGGTAAAATTTTTCTAAGTCCATCGACTTTGACCGAACATAAACTTTTTCGAGGGTAAAATTTTTCTATCTCCTTCGACCGAACATAAACTTTTTCGAGGGTAAAATTTTTCTAAGTCCATCGACTTTGACCGAACATAAACTTTTTCGAGGGTAAAATTTTTCTATCTCCTTCGACCGAACATAAACTTTTTCGAGGGTAAAATTTTTCTAAGTCCATCGACTTTGACCGAACATAAACTTTTTCGAGGGTAAAATTTTTCTATCTCCTTCGACCGAACATAAACTTTTTCGAGGGTAAAATTTTTCTAAGTCCATCGACTTTGACCGAACATAAACTTTTTCGAGGGTAAAATTTTTCTATCTCCTTCGACCGAACATAAACTTTTTCGAGGGTAAAATTTTTCTAAGTCCATCGACTTTGACCGAACATAAACTTTTTCGAGGGTAAAATTTTTCTATCTCCTTCGACCGAACATAAACTTTTTCGAGGGTAAAATTTTTCTAAGTCCATCGACTTTGACCGAACATAAACTTTTTCGAGGGTAAAATTTTTCTATCTCCTTCGACCGAACATAAACTTTTTCGAGGGTAAAATTTTTCTAAGTCCATCGACTTTGACCGAACATAAACTTTTTCGAGGGTAAAATTTTTCTATCTCCTTCGACCGAACATAAACTTTTTCGAGGGTAAAATTTTTCCAAGTCCATCGACTTTGACCGAACATAAACTTTTTCGAGGGTAAAATTTTTCTATCTCCTTCGACCGAACATAAACTTTTTCGAGGGTAAAATTTTTCTAAGTCCATCGACTTTGACCGAACATAAACTTTTTCGAGGGTAAAATTTTTCTATCTCCTTCGACCGAACATAAACTTTTTCGAGGGTAAAATTTTTCTAAGTCCATCGACTTTGACCGAACATAAACTTTTTCGAGGGTAAAATTTTTCTATCTCCTTCGACCGAACATAAACTTTTTCGAGGGTAAAATTTTTCTAAGTCCATCGACTTTGACCGAACATAAACTTTTTCGAGGGTAAAATTTTTCTATCTCCTTCGACCGAACATAAACTTTTTCGAGGGTAAAATTTTTCTAAGTCCATCGACTTTGACCGAACATAAACTTTTTCGAGGGTAAAATTTTTCTATCTCCTTCGACCGAACATAAACTTTTTCGAGGGTAAAATTTTTCTAAGTCCATCGACTTTGACCGAACATAAACTTTTTCGAGGGTAAAATTTTTCTATCTCCTTCGACCGAACATAAACTTTTTCGAGGGTAAAATTTTTCCAAGTCCATCGACTTTGACCGAACATAAACTTTTTCGAGGGTAAAATTTTTCTATCTCCTTCGACCGAACATAAACTTTTTCGAGGGTAAAATTTTTCTAAGTCCATCGACTTTGACCGAACATAAACTTTTTCGAGGGTAAAATTTTTCTATCTCCTTCGACCGAACATAAACTTTTTCGAGGGTAAAATTTTTCTAAGTCCATCGACTTTGACCGAACATAAACTTTTTCGAGGGTAAAATTTTTCTATCTCCTTCGACCGAACATAAACTTTTTCGAGGGTAAAATTTTTCTAAGTCCATCGACTTTGACCGAACATAAACTTTTTCGAGGGTAAAATTTTTCTATCTCCTTCGACCGAACATAAACTTTTTCGAGGGTAAAATTTTTCTAAGTCCATCGACTTTGACCGAACATAAACTTTTTCGAGGGTAAAATTTTTCTATCTCCTTCGACCGAACATAAACTTTTTCGAGGGTAAAATTTTTCCAAGTCCATCGACTTTGACCGAACATAAACTTTTTCGAGGGTAAAATTTTTCTATCTCCTTCGACCGAACATAAACTTTTTCGAGGGTAAAATTTTTCTAAGTCCATCGACTTTGACCGAACATAAACTTTTTCGAGGGTAAAATTTTTCTATCTCCTTCGACCGAACATAAACTTTTTCGAGGGTAAAATTTTTCTAAGTCCATCGACTTTGACCGAACATAAACTTTTTCGAGGGTAAAATTTTTCTATCTCCTTCGACCGAACATAAACTTTTTCGAGGGTAAAATTTTTCTAAGTCCATCGACTTTGACCGAACATAAACTTTTTCGAGGGTAAAATTTTTCTATCTCCTTCGACCGAACATAAACTTTTTCGAGGGTAAAATTTTTCCAAGTCCATCGACTTTGACCGAACATAAACTTTTTCGAGGGTAAAATTTTTCTATCTCCTTCGACCGAACATAAACTTTTTCGAGGGTAAAATTTTTCTATCTCCTTCGACCGAACATAAACTTTTTCGAGGGTAAAATTTTTCTAAGTCCATCGACTTTGACCGAACATAAACTTTTTCGAGGGTAAAATTTTTCTATCTCCTTCGACCGAACATAAACTTTTTCGAGGGTAAAATTTTTCTAAGTCCATCGACTTTGACCGAACATAAACTTTTTCGAGGGTAAAATTTTTCTATCTCCTTCGACCGAACATAAACTTTTTCGAGGGTAAAATTTTTCTAAGTCCATCGACTTTGACCGAACATAAACTTTTTCGAGGGTAAAATTTTTCTATCTCCTTCGACCGAACATAAACTTTTTCGAGGGTGAAATTTTTCTAAGTCCATCGACTTTGACCGAACATAAACTTTTTCGAGGGTAAAATTTTTCTATCTCCTTCGACCGAACATAAACTTTTTCGAGGGTAAAATTTTTCTAAGTCCATCGACTTTGACCGAACATAAACTTTTTCGAGGGTAAAATTTTTCTATCTCCTTCGACCGAACATAAACTTTTTCGAGGGTAAAATTTTTCTAAGTCCATCGACTTCGACCGAACATAAACTTTTTCGAGGGTAAAATTTTTCTATCTCCTTCGACCGAACATAAACTTTTTCGAGGGTAAAATTTTTCTAAGTCCATCGACTTTGACCGAACATAAACTTTTTCGAGGGTAAAATTTTTCTATCTCCTTCGACCGAACATAAACTTTTTCGAGGGTAAAATTTTTCTAAGTCCATCGACTTTGACCGAACATAAACTTTTTCGAGGGTAAAATTTTTCTATCTCCTTCGACCGAACATAAACTTTTTCGAGGGTAAAATTTTTCTAAGTCCATCGACTTTGACCGAACATAAACTTTTTCGAGGGTAAAATTTTTCTATCTCCTTCGACCGAACATAAACTTTTTCGAGGGTAAAATTTTTCTAAGTCCATCGACTTTGACCGAACATAAACTTTTTCGAGGGTAAAATTTTTCTATCTCCTTCGACCGAACATAAACTTTTTCGAGGGTAAAATTTTTCTAAGTCCATCGACTTTGACCGAACATAAACTTTTTCGAGGGTAAAATTTTTCCATCTCCTTCGACCGAACATAAACTTTTTCGAGGGTAAAATTTTTCCAAGTCCATCGACTTTGACCGAACATAAACTTTTTCGAGGGTAAAATTTTTCTATCTCCTTCGACCGAACATAAACTTTTTCGAGGGTAAAATTTTTCTAAGTCCATCGACTTTGACCGAACATAAACTTTTTCGAGGGTAAAATTTTTCTATCTCCTTCGACCGAACATAAACTTTTTCGAGGGTAAAATTTTTCTAAGTCCATCGACTTTGACCGAACATAAACTTTTTCGAGGGTAAAATTTTTCTATCTCCTTCGACCGAACATAAACTTTTTCGAGGGTAAAATTTTTCTAAGTCCATCGACTTTGACCGAACATAAACTTTTTCGAGGGTAAAATTTTTCTATCTCCTTCGACCGAACATAAACTTTTTCGAGGGTAAAATTTTTCTAAGTCCATCGACTTTGACCGAACATAAACTTTTTCGAGGGTAAAATTTTTCTATCTCCTTCGACCGAACATAAACTTTTTCGAGGGTAAAATTTTTCTAAGTCCATCGACTTTGACCGAACATAAACTTTTTCGAGGGTAAAATTTTTCTATCTCCTTCGACCGAACATAAACTTTTTCGAGGGTAAAATTTTTCTAAGTCCATCGACTTTGACCGAACATAAACTTTTTCGAGGGTAAAATTTTTCTATCTCCTTCGACCGAACATAAACTTTTTCGAGGGTAAAATTTTTCTAAGTCCATCGACTTTGACCGAACATAAACTTTTTCGAGGGTAAAATTTTTCTATCTCCTTCGACCGAACATAAACTTTTTCGAGGGTAAAATTTTTCTAAGTCCATCGACTTTGACCGAACATAAACTTTTTCGAGGGTAAAATTTTTCTATCTCCTTCGACCGAACATAAACTTTTTCGAGGGTAAAATTTTTCTAAGTCCATCGACTTTGACCGAACATAAACTTTTTCGAGGGTAAAATTTTTCTATCTCCTTCGACCGAACATAAACTTTTTCGAGGGTAAAATTTTTCTAAGTCCATCGACTTTGACCGAACATAAACTTTTTCGAGGGTAAAATTTTTCTAAGTCCATCGACTTTGACCGAACATAAACTTTTTCGAGGGTAAAATTTTTCTATCTCCTTCGACCGAACATAAACTTTTTCGAGGGTAAAATTTTTCTAAGTCCATCGACTTTGACCGAACATAAACTTTTTCGAGGGTAAAATTTTTCTATCTCCTTCGACCGAACATAAACTTTTTCGAGGGTAAAATTTTTCTAAGTCCATCGACTTTGACCGAACATAAACTTTTTCGAGGGTAAAATTTTTCTATCTCCTTCGACCGAACATAAACTTTTTCGAGGGTAAAATTTTTCTAAGTCCATCGACTTTGACCGAACATAAACTTTTTCGAGGGTAAAATTTTTCTATCTCCTTCGACCGAACATAAACTTTTTCGAGGGTAAAATTTTTCCAAGTCCATCGACTTTGACCGAACATAAACTTTTTCGAGGGTAAAATTTTTCTATCTCCTTCGACCGAACATAAACTTTTTCGAGGGTAAAATTTTTCTAAGTCCATCGACTTTGACCGAACATAAACTTTTTCGAGGGTAAAATTTTTCTATCTCCTTCGACCGAACATAAACTTTTTCGAGGGTAAAATTTTTCTAAGTCCATCGACTTTGACCGAACATAAACTTTTTCGAGGGTAAAATTTTTCTATCTCCTTCGACCGAACATAAACTTTTTCGAGGGTAAAATTTTTCTAAGTCCATCGACTTTGACCGAACATAAACTTTTTCGAGGGTAAAATTTTTCTATCTCCTTCGACCGAACATAAACTTTTTCGAGGGTAAAATTTTTCTAAGTCCATCGACTTTGACCGAACATAAACTTTTTCGGGGGTAAAATTTTTCGAAGTACATCGACTTTGACCGAACATAAACTTTTTCGCAAGTGAAAATTTTTTTTTTTCTCCACATCCCACGCGCACTGCTTCGACTCGGGGTGAAAAATTTTTTTTCTCCACATTCCACGCGCATTGCTTGCACTTTGCGTTAAAACGACAAAATCTCAATATCTTCCACGCGCATTGCTTGACTCTTAGTGAAGTGAAAAAAATTTTTTCTCCACATTCCACGCGCAT
>OX382187.1:9412956-9417956 GCA_947507545.1 Clistopyga incitator | reverse complement strand
ACATGACCTCCTCGCAGTAGCCGGCGAACGCGTCGAATGCCCCCGGCGTCGACACCAATTGGTGCGCCGCTTCGGGCCATTCCCGTCCGCCTATGAACTCGGTTAGGGCCACTCTTTGTGGCTCGTAGTTTGCACATTCGAGGAGGACGTGCTTAGCGTCTTCCGGCACACCGCAGGCCTCGCAGTCCCCACCGTCGGCGAGTCCCAGCGACGCTAGACGGTCGCGGAAATCGCCGTGGCCGGTGACGACCTGCGTGACCCAATGGCTTGGCCGGAACCATTTCGCTGCCAGTCTTTCTCGAATGTTATCGAAGAAGGCGAATGTGGTGCGACCTTTTTGTGACAATTGCCACGCGGCCTGCCACATGTTTTCCGCCTGAACCTTGATTAGATCGACGGCGTTGGTTTCACCACCGTCGATCTGGACGCCATTGATGGTGGCGCTTTTCCCTATCCTGACCTGATAGCGCGCTCGGCGCTCTTCTAAGAGGAGGTCAACCGGGGTCGCGCCCGCAGTGACACAGAGCGAGGCCCACGATGACGTCCGATAGGCGGACGCCACCGAGATCAACGCTCTGCGCTGCAGGGACCTAAGGACCTTCAGATCCCCATCGTTGCACAGGTCCGACCACCCCGCGGCGGCATACGTTACCGTCGGGAGGAAGACGCCCCTGTACATCGTTGCAAGGGATCCGAATCGCAGACCCCAGCGGCTTCCCGCCAACTTCGCCAGTTTGCCGAAGAGGAGTCCCACTTTGCCACTTAGGTGGTTGCAGTGAGACCGTACTCCCAGGCATCTGTCGAAGTGTACCCCCAGGTACCTGACGCTATTCTTAAACTTTATTGTACTATTGCCTAATCTAATTACTGGGGGCCTGTTCACCAGATTCGGTTTCCTAACTGCTTTGCGCGCTCTATCCGGTCGGGATTTGTCTACCGGTGCTGGACGTTTCCAATCACTTTTCAAAACTATGGCCTCTGTCTTCCGCTCTGAGAGCTGAAGCTTGGCCGACCGACACCAGTCCACTATGCGATTGACAATGGACTGGGCCCTAACTTCGATACTCCTACGTGAGTCGCCTGTCACGAGGACGAGTAGATCGTCCGCGTAGGCGACGAAGTTGTCCGGGGCTATGTCCTCCAAGATGCGAAGGAGCCCATCGAACATGAGGTTCCAGCAGACTGGGCCTAAGACAGATCCTTGTGGACAGCCCCTCGATGCCTGCTTGGTAACCTCTTCTTTGCCTATCGAGATTTTCACCCTTCGACCGTCGAAGTAGCTCTGAAGTACTTCGAAAACGTTCTTGGGGCACTCTCTCTCTTGAAGGCTCTGAAGCACCAAGGGCCACCATACGTTGTCAAACGCCCCGGATATGTCAAAGAGAAGCGCCACAGCGTAAGTGTCCTCGCAGACGCTCACCATGCGACGCATCTCCACAACAGCGTCTTCGGCCGACTTGGACGGCATGAAGCCGTACTGTCGGTCGGAGATTTTTCCCGGAGCGGTTGCCGTCAACGCAAGCCGCGCCTTGATGAGTTTTTCGAAGACCTTACCGACAACCGAAAGTAGACAAATGGGCCTATATGATTTCGGGTCCTTCTCGTCCTTGTCCTCGCCCTTTAGGAGCATTCTAAGAGAGCCCTCCTTCCAGGCAGAGGGAAAGACGCCCCATTGAAGGCACCCGTTGAAAAGCCGCACCATTTGCTCGGGGATGACGGAGAAGGCTTTCTTGATCACCTCGACCTCAATGAGGTCAAGGCCCGGAGCCTTTCCGTTTTTGAGCGAGCGGAGTGCCTTAGAGACATCCGCTTTTTCGAACACAGGGGCGTCGGGGGTGTCGGGTGCGAATCGCGCACCGTCTCTCACCTCCCGTTGCTCAGCTGTGTCCTCGTCGACGACGTCGTCGGGGACGTGCGTGTCCAGGAGGTGGCTGGCCGTCTTCGTCATATCCAGGGTGAAATCTTCGCCACACCGGATGGTGCTGAGCACCTTCTCTATGCGGAATTTATCCGCTTGGAGCTTATAGACGATGCCCCAAGGTTCCGCATTCCCGTTCGATGTGACGAAGTTTCTCCAGCTTTGTCGTTTCGCGGATCTCACCTCGTTTCTGTAGGCCCTGAGTGACTCACGGTACCCCAGCAACTTCGGCTCGTACTCCGCGCTTCCGACTTCCTCTTTCTGCCACGCACGTCTTTTTTGGTAGCAGGCTTTCTTCAGATTGGTGAGGGTAGGTGTCCACCACGGATTGGACCTAATAAAGCGTTTCTTCCGCGGCATCGACTGGGTGCAGGCTTCCGTGAGGACGCCTGTGAGAGTCTCTGCCATCCTATCTACGTCTTCCGTAGACTCCAGTGCGAGGGTCTCCAGCCTGGACTTTGAGAGGTCCTTCAAGATCTCGGAGAATCGGACCCAGTCTGCTTTCTTGATGTTGAAACGACTGTGTCCGAAGCTCCGGTCATTTCTCGCGGCTTTCGGCACCCGCAGGCTGATCGTCACGGCGTTGTGATCGCTCGAGGTGTAATCCTCGTGCACTTTCCATTCCCCGATGAACCTGGCAATGGACGGTGACCCCAGGGTAACGTCGATGAATGACGAACCCCTTGTCGACCGAAAAGTGGCAGGCTGCCCCGCGTCGTTCACAACGTGGTAGCCAAATTGCCGTATCAGTGCTTCGAGGTGCTCTCCGCGTTCGTCCGTCGTCGGAGAGCCCCAAAGCGCTGACCGCGCATTGGCATCTAACGCTACCAACACTCTCTTCCCCCTCAGACAATGAAGAACCTTTTCGAGGTGTCTGAGGTGCAACCCGATATCGTCTCTGTACTGGAAGTAGTGAGAGACGACGTATATCGTGAAGCTGGGCGCCTGTATCTCCGCACACACGCAGTGCGGAGTACTAAGCTGCGAGATGAAGAGCATTTGGAACGCGGGGTTGCAGACAGCCACCGCCGCCCACGGATATTGTGAGCGTACGGCGGCCACCCGCATTCCAATGCCAAGACCGTAGAAGGTGTGGCTCTGGTTCTGCTTCCTGGCGTATGGCTCCTGCAAGAGCAGGATGTCCAGCCGCCTAGCAGCAGCCAGCTCTCGCACCTCCCCGGAAACGACAGCTGAACGACGCATGTTCAGCTGCATGACCCTAATTCTCGTGGTATTGGCCGTTCCGCGCGTGGCCGTACTAGTGGGGAGTTGGGGGGGGTGTCTAACCGCGTGCGCGTCTTTTCCCTGTTCGGAGTGTTTCTCGCGTCCAGCCCCGGTAGGCTGAATCGCGAGCCTATCGCATCTGTCCAGCACGATCTGGACAGTTGGCAGACCCGGTGTCGCCTTACTTTTACAAACTGTCGCGGGGCTAATGTCTACGGTCGATTTATCAGGCACAGCCTCGGTAGGCCGAGACCTGATCGCGGTCGCGTTTGTGACTTCGTCACACCTAGTTACGACGATGTTGACGGCGCGAAGGCCGATGCCCTGGAGCAAGCTGCCGCGCGGATTACAGCCGCTCACACTCGTGGACCAGCGGGAACGTTGAGCCGGAGAAGAGGTCGAGGATGAAGGGACCGTCAACGCCCCCGCGGCCAGTCGTGTGTGCGACCTCGCGACGACGCTTGCGTTGTCTCCTCCCGCGCAGGGCGCTGCGCTTGGTTGCCGGTGCGCGGCCAAGCGAGCGCTCCTCCTCATACCCCCCAGTACCCCGGTTATTTTTCTATTCATTTGATTCCCACGAGTGGGGTCGGAACTAAAAGACACAGGGTGGACCAGAGCCGCCATGGTCCACCCGGGCGAATTGATACGGTTTCGGGGGCCGCCAACCACCCTAGCCGCCACGCTTGAGACAGGACTTTAACCCCTCCTGCCATGAGACCATCACCACGTAGGTCCAGCTTAGTCTAGGGTTTACGTTGGGGACATGGCAGGTGCCAGAGGACCCATCTGTACCAAAAGAAAAAAAAGAAGAGAAAAAAGAAAAATCGGGTTAATTTTACTACTACTTAGCCTAACTATTCTATATCTACTACCTCCAGTTCCGTCACCGTCGGAAGTCTAGGAATTCCGACGATGCAGGGCCCGGTTGGGTATGCACAGCGGCGCATGCCATCGCCCTCACTGCGTAGAGCGAGCACGTGGCATGGCCGCCGCCCGCTGCTTATAGCCTGGAAAGAGAAAAAAGATGAGATTAGTTGGGGAAGGGGGGGGATGCCGCCGGTTCCCGCACCGCCAAGAGCGTGCATTCTTGGCAGTGTGGGGCCCGGTTCGGCAGAGTAGGGCGACCCGCCTCGTCTTCTCCGTGTAGGAGGAGTCCGAGAACGGGGTTGCCGAGGGAAGGGTATGGGGAGAGGACGATGAGATGCCTGCGGAAGAGACCAAGGGAGGAACCGCATGGGACCCGCGCACGCACAGTGCCCAGGGTCCACAGAGCCACGCCCCGACACCGGCCACCCGACTCATCTCTTAGAGGGAGGTCGTCATCCCGCTCGGTGGTGAGGCGGTCGGTTCTATGTTGGATTCATAGTCGGGCGCCCGCCGGTGCAAAGACGCAACCCTGCGCCCCAAGCGAAAGGGACGCGAGCGTCCACACGATTCCCCCCCCAACCCCCACGCAGACACCGCCGTTTGCTTTCCGTTCCCCGTACCCCGAATTGACTTCGGAGTACGGGTTAACAGTGGGTACCACAGGAAGGCAAGCAATCCGACTTGGCACACGGAGAGGCTGTGTATTCGCATCCGCGGCCCAGGTGGTGCTCTCCGCGCGTCGCAGCGTATCGAGGGTTAGCGACTGTCATCACGGTATCAGCGCTCGAGAGGCTTCCCCCGACACTTCGTAGAAGCGACGTGCAGCTAGCACCACCACCCACCAGTAGATAGGGACAGAGGGAATCTCGTTAATCCATTCATGCGCGTCACTAATTAGATGACGAGGCATTTGGCTACCTTAAGAGAGTCATAGTTACTCCCGCCGTTTACCCGCGCTTGCTTGAATTTCTTCACGTTGACATTCAGAGCA
>OX382187.1:9397956-9405456 GCA_947507545.1 Clistopyga incitator | reverse complement strand
GGGTAAAATTTTTCTATCTCCTTCGACCGAACATAAACTTTTTCGAGGGTAAAATTTTTCTAAGTCCATCGACTTTGACCGAACATAAACTTTTTCGAGGGTAAAATTTTTCTATCTCCTTCGACCGAACATAAACTTTTTCGAGGGTAAAATTTTTCTAAGTCCATCGACTTTGACCGAACATAAACTTTTTCGAGGGTAAAATTTTTCTATCTCCTTCGACCGAACATAAACTTTTTCGAGGGTGAAATTTTTCTAAGTCCATCGACTTTGACCGAACATAAACTTTTTCGAGGGTAAAATTTTTCTATCTCCTTCGACCGAACATAAACTTTTTCGAGGGTAAAATTTTTCTAAGTCCATCGACTTTGACCGAACATAAACTTTTTCGAGGGTAAAATTTTTCTATCTCCTTCGACCGAACATAAACTTTTTCGAGGGTAAAATTTTTCTAAGTCCATCGACTTTGACCGAACATAAACTTTTTCGAGGGTAAAATTTTTCTATCTCCTTCGACCGAACATAAACTTTTTCGAGGGTAAAATTTTTCTAAGTCCATCGACTTTGACCGAACATAAACTTTTTCGAGGGTAAAATTTTTCTATCTCCTTCGACCGAACATAAACTTTTTCGAGGGTAAAATTTTTCTAAGTCCATCGACTTTGACCGAACATAAACTTTTTCGAGGGTAAAATTTTTCTATCTCCTTCGACCGAACATAAACTTTTTCGAGGGTAAAATTTTTCTAAGTCCATCGACTTTGACCGAACATAAACTTTTTCGAGGGTAAAATTTTTCTATCTCCTTCGACCGAACATAAACTTTTTCGAGGGTAAAATTTTTCTAAGTCCATCGACTTTGACCGAACATAAACTTTTTCGAGGGTAAAATTTTTCTATCTCCTTCGACCGAACATAAACTTTTTCGAGGGTAAAATTTTTCTAAGTCCATCGACTTTGACCGAACATAAACTTTTTCGAGGGTAAAATTTTTCTATCTCCTTCGACCGAACATAAACTTTTTCGAGGGTAAAATTTTTCTAAGTCCATCGACTTTGACCGAACATAAACTTTTTCGAGGGTAAAATTTTTCTATCTCCTTCGACCGAACATAAACTTTTTCGAGGGTAAAATTTTTCTAAGTCCATCGACTTTGACCGAACATAAACTTTTTCGAGGGTAAAATTTTTCTATCTCCTTCGACCGAACATAAACTTTTTCGAGGGTAAAATTTTTCTAAGTCCATCGACTTTGACCGAACATAAACTTTTTCGAGGGTAAAATTTTTCTATCTCCTTCGACCGAACATAAACTTTTTCGAGGGTAAAATTTTTCTAAGTCCATCGACTTTGACCGAACATAAACTTTTTCGAGGGTAAAATTTTTCTATCTCCTTCGACCGAACATAAACTTTTTCGAGGGTAAAATTTTTCTAAGTCCATCGACTTTGACCGAACATAAACTTTTTCGAGGGTAAAATTTTTCTATCTCCTTCGACCGAACATAAACTTTTTCGAGGGTAAAATTTTTCTAAGTCCATCGACTTTGACCGAACATAAACTTTTTCGAGGGTAAAATTTTTCTATCTCCTTCGACCGAACATAAACTTTTTCGAGGGTAAAATTTTTCTAAGTCCATCGACTTTGACCGAACATAAACTTTTTCGAGGGTAAAATTTTTCTATCTCCTTCGACCGAACATAAACTTTTTCGAGGGTAAAATTTTTCTAAGTCCATCGACTTTGACCGAACATAAACTTTTTCGAGGGTAAAATTTTTCTATCTCCTTCGACCGAACATAAACTTTTTCGAGGGTAAAATTTTTCTAAGTCCATCGACTTTGACCGAACATAAACTTTTTCGAGGGTAAAATTTTTCTATCTCCTTCGACCGAACATAAACTTTTTCGAGGGTAAAATTTTTCTAAGTCCATCGACTTTGACCGAACATAAACTTTTTCGAGGGTAAAATTTTTCTATCTCCTTCGACCGAACATAAACTTTTTCGAGGGTAAAATTTTTCTAAGTCCATCGACTTTGACCGAACATAAACTTTTTCGAGGGTAAAATTTTTCTATCTCCTTCGACCGAACATAAACTTTTTCGAGGGTAAAATTTTTCTAAGTCCATCGACTTTGACCGAACATAAACTTTTTCGAGGGTAAAATTTTTCTATCTCCTTCGACCGAACATAAACTTTTTCGAGGGTAAAATTTTTCCAAGTCCATCGACTTTGACCGAACATAAACTTTTTCGAGGGTAAAATTTTTCTATCTCCTTCGACCGAACATAAACTTTTTCGAGGGTAAATTTTTCTAAGTCCATCGACTTTGACCGAACATAAACTTTTTCGAGGGTAAAATTTTTCTATCTCCTTCGACCGAACATAAACTTTTTCGAGGGTAAAATTTTTCTAAGTCCATCGACTTTGACCGAACATAAACTTTTTCGAGGGTAAAATTTTTCTATCTCCTTCGACCGAACATAAACTTTTTCGAGGGTAAAATTTTTCTAAGTCCATCGACTTTGACCGAACATAAACTTTTTCGAGGGTAAAATTTTTCTATCTCCTTCGACCGAACATAAACTTTTTCGAGGGTAAAATTTTTCCAAGTCCATCGACTTTGACCGAACATAAACTTTTTCGAGGGTAAAATTTTTCTATCTCCTTCGACCCGAACATAAACTTTTTCGAGGGTAAAATTTTTCTAAGTCCATCGACTTTGACCGAACATAAACTTTTTCGAGGGGTAAAATTTTTTCTATCTCCTTCGACCGAACATAAACTTTTTCGAGGGTAAAATTTTTCTAAGTCCATCGACTTTGACCGAACATAAACTTTTTCGAGGGTAAAATTTTTCTATCTCCTTCGACCGAACATAAACTTTTTCGAGAGGTAAAATTTTTCTAAGTCCATCGACTTGACCGAACATAAACTTTTTCGAGGGTAAAATTTTTCTATCTCCTTCGACCGAACATAAACTTTTTCGAGGGTAAAATTTTTCTAAGTCCATCGACTTTGACCGAACATAAACTTTTTTCGAGGGTAAAATTTTTTCTATCTCCTTCGACCGAACATAAACTTTTTCGAGGGTAAAATTTTTCCAAGTCCATCGACTTTGACCGAACATAAACTTTTTCGAGGGGTAAAATTTTTCTATCTCCTTCGACCGAACATAAACTTTTTCGAGGGTAAAATTTTTCTAAGTCCATCGACTTTGACCGAACATAAACTTTTTCGAGGGTAAAATTTTTCTATCTCCTTCGACCGAACATAAACTTTTTCGAGGGGTAAAATTTTTCTAAGTCCATCGGACTTTGACCGAACATAAACTTTTTCGAGGGTAAAATTTTTCTATCTCCTTCGACCGAACATAAACTTTTTCGAGGGTAAAATTTTTCTAAGTCCATCGACTTTGACCGAACATAAACTTTTTCGAGGGTAAAATTTTTCTATCTCCTTCGACCGAACATAAACTTTTTCGAGGGTAAAATTTTTCGAAAGTCCATCGACTTTGACCGAACATAAACTTTTTCGAGGGTAAAATTTTTCTATCTCCTTCGACCGAACATAAACTTTTTCGAGGGTAAAATTTTTCTAAGTCCATCGACTTTGACCGAACATAAACTTTTTCGAGGGTAAAATTTTTTCTATCTCCTTCGACCGAACATAAACTTTTTTCGAGGGTAAAATTTTTCCAAGTCCATCGACTTTGACCGAACATAAACTTTTTCGAGGGTAAAATTTTTCTATCTCCTTCGACCCGAACATAAACTTTTTCGAGGGTTAAAATTTTTCTAAGTCCATCGACTTTGACCGAACATAAACTTTTTCGAGGGTAAAATTTTTCTATCTCCTTCGACCGAACATAAACTTTTTCGAGGGTAAAATTTTTCTAAGTCCATCGACTTTGACCGAACATAAACTTTTTCGAGGGTAAAATTTTTCTATCTCCTTCGACCGAACATAAACTTTTTCGAGGGTAAAATTTTTCTAAGTCCATCGACTTTGACCGAACATAACACTTTTCGAGGGTAAAATTTTTCTATCTCCTTCGACCGAACATAAACTTTTTCGAGGGTAAAATTTTTCTAAGTCCATCGACTTTGACCGAACATAAACTTTTTCGAGGGTAAAATTTTTCTATCTCCTTCGACCGAACATAAACTTTTTCGAGGGTAAAATTTTTCCAAGTCCATCGACTTTGACCGAACATAAACTTTTTCGAGGGTAAAATTTTTCTATCTCCTTCGACCGAACATAAACTTTTTCGAGGGTAAAATTTTTCTAAGTCCATCGACTTTGACCGAACATAAACTTTTTCGAGGGTAAAATTTTTCTATCTCCTTCGACCGAACATAAACTTTTTCGAGGGTAAAATTTTTCTAAGTCCATCGACTTTGACCGAACATAAACTTTTTCGAGGGTAAAATTTTTCTATCTCCTTCGACCGAACATAAACTTTTTCGAGGGTAAAATTTTTCTAAAGTCCATCGACTTTGACCCGAACATAAACTTTTTCGAGGGTAAAATTTTTCTATCTCCTTCGACCGAACATAAACTTTTTCGAGGGTAAAATTTTTCTAAGTCCATCGACTTTGACCGAACATAAACTTTTTCGAGGGGTAAAATTTTTCTATCTCCTTCGACCGAACATAAACTTTTTCGAGGGTAAAATTTTTCCAAGTCATCGACTTTGACCGAACATAAACTTTTTCGAGGGTAAAATTTTCTCTATCTCCTTCGACCGAACATAAACTTTTTCGAGGGTAAAATTTTTCTATCTCCTTCGACCGAACATAAACTTTTTCGAGGGTAAAATTTTTCTAAGTCCATCGACTTTGACCGAACATAAACTTTTTCGAGGGTAAAATTTTTCTATCTCCTTCGACCGAACATAAACTTTTTTCGAGGGTAAAATTTTTCTAAGTCCATCGACTTTGACCGAACATAAACTTTTTCGAGGGGTAAAATTTTTCTATCTCCTTCGACCGAACATAAACTTTTTCGAGGGTAAAATTTTTCTAAGTCCATCGACTTTGACCGAACATAAAACTTTTTCGAGGGTAAAATTTTCTATCTCCTTCGACCGAACATAAACTTTTTCGAGGGTGAAATTTTTCTAAGTCCATCGACTTTGACCGAACATAAACTTTTTCGAGGGTAAAATTTTTCTATCTCCTTCGACCGAACATAAACTTTTTCGAGGGTAAAATTTTTCTAAGTCATCGACTTTGACCGAACATAAACTTTTTCGAGGGTAAAATTTTTCTATCTCCTTCGACCGAACATAAACTTTTTCGAGGGTAAAATTTTTCTAAGTCCATCGACTTTGACCCGAACATAAACTTTTTCGAGGGTAAAATTTTTCTATCTCCTTCGACCGAACATAAACTTTTTCGAGGGTAAAATTTTTCTAAGTCCATCGACTTTGACCGAACATAAACTTTTTTCGAGGGTAAAATTTTTCTATCTTCCTTCGACCGAACATAAACTTTTTCGAGGGTAAAATTTTTCTAAGTCATCGACTTTGACCGAACATAAACTTTTTCGAGGGTAAAATTTTTCTATCTCCTTCGACCGAACATAAACTTTTTCGAGGGTAAAATTTTTCTAAGTCCATCGACTTTGACCGAACATAAACTTTTTCGAGGGTAAAATTTTTCTATCTCCTTCGACCGAACATAAACTTTTTCGAGGGTAAAATTTTTCTAAGTCCATCGACTTTGACCGAACATAAACTTTTTCGAGGGTAAAATTTTTCTATCTCCTTCGTACCGAACATAAACTTTTTCGAGGGTAAAATTTTTCTAAGTCCATCGACTTTGACCGAACATAAACTTTTTCGAGGGTAAAATTTTTCTATCTCCTTCGACCGAACATAAACTTTTTCGAGGGTTAAATTTTTCTAAGTCCATCGACTTTGACCGAACATAAACTTTTTCGAGGGTAAAATTTTTCTATCTCCTTCGACCGAACATAAACTTTTTCGAGGGTAAAAATTTTTCTAAGTCCATCGACTTTGACGAACATAAACTTTATCGAGCGGTAAAATTTTTCTATCTCACTTCGACAGAACATAAACTTTTTCGAGGGTAAACTTTTTCTAAGTCCATCGACTTTGACCGAACATAAAACTTTTCGAGGGTAAAATTTTTCTATCTCTTCGACCCGAACATAAACTTTTTCGACGGGTAAAATTTTTCTAAGGATCGACTTTGACCCGAACATAAACTTTTTCGAGGGTAAAATTTTTCTATCTCCTTCGACCGAACATAAACTTTTTCGAGGGTAAAATTTTTCTAAGTCCATCGACTTTGACCGAACATAAACTTTTTCGAGGGTAAAATTTTTCTATCTCCTTCGACCGAACATAAACTTTTTCGAGGGTAAAATTTTTCTAAGTCCATCGACTTTGACCGAACATAAACTTTTTCGAGGGTAAAATTTTTCTATCTCCTTCGACCGAACATAAACTTTTTCGAGGGTAAAATTTTTCTAAGTCCATCGACTTCGACCGAACATAAACTTTTTCGAGGGTAAAATTTTTCTATCTCCTTCGACCGAACATAAACTTTTTCGAGGGTAAAATTTTTCTAAGTCCATCGACTTTGACCGAACATAACTTTTTCGAGGGTAAAATTTTTCTATCTCCTTCGACCGAACATAAACTTTTTCGAGGGTAAAATTTTTCTAAGTCCATCGACTTTGACCGAACATAAACTTTTTCGAGGGTAAAATTTTTCTATCTCCTTCGACCGAACATAAACTTTTTCGAGGGTAAAATTTTTCTAAGTCCATCGACTTTGACCGAACATAAACTTTTTCGAGGGTAAAATTTTTCTATCTCCTTCGACCGAACATAAACTTTTTCGAGGGTAAAATTTTTCTAAGTCCATCGACTTTGACGAACATAAACTTTTTCGAGGGTAAATTTTTCTATCTCCTTCGACGAACATAAACTTTTTCGAGGGTAAAATTTTTCTAAGTCCATCGACTTTGACCGAACATAAACTTTTTCGAGGGTAAAATTTTTCTATCTCCTTCGACCGAACATAAACTTTTTCGAGGGTAAAATTTTTCTAAGTCCATCGACTTTGACCGAACATAAACTTTTTCGAGGGTAAAATTTTTCTATCTCCTTCGACCGAACATAAACTTTTTCGAGGGTAAAATTTTTCTAAGTCCATCGACTTTGACCGAACATAAACTTTTTCGAGGGTAAAATTTTTCTAAGTCCATCGACTTTGACCGAACATAAACTTTTTCGAGGGTAAAATTTTTCTATCTCCTTCGACCGAACATAAACTTTTTCGAGGGTAAAATTTTTCTAAGTCCATCGACTTTGACCGAACATAAACTTTTTCGAGGGTAAAATTTTTCTATCTCCTTCGACCGAACATAAACTTTTCGAGGGTAAAATTTTTCTAAGTCCATCGACTTTGACCGAACATAAACTTTTCGAGGGTAAAATTTTTCTATCTCCTTCGACCGAACATAAA
>OX382187.1:9387956-9392956 GCA_947507545.1 Clistopyga incitator | reverse complement strand
CGTCGGCGAGTCCCAGCGACGCTAGACGGTCGCGGAAATCGCCGTGGCCGGTGACGACCTGCGTGACCCAATGGCTTGGCCGGAACCATTTCGCTGCCAGTCTTTCTCGAATGTTATCGAAGAAGGCGAATGTGGTGCGACCTTTTTGTGACAATTGCCACGCGGCCTGCCACATGTTTTCCGCCTGAACCTTGATTAGATCGACGGCGTTGGTTTCACCACCGTCGATCTGGACGCCATTGATGGTGGCGCTTTTCCCTATCCTAACCTGATAGCGCGCTCGGCGCTCTTCTAAGAGAAGGTCAACCGGGGTCGCGCCCGCAGTGACACAGAGCGAGGCCCACGATGACGTCCGATAGGCGGACGCCACCGAGATCAACGCTCTGCGCTGCAGGGACCTAAGGACCTTCAGATCCCCATCGTTGCACAGGTCCGACCACCCCGCGGCGGCATACGTTACCGTCGGGAGGAAGACGCCCCTGTACATCGTTGCAAGGGATCCGAATCGCAGACCCCAGCGGCTTCCCGCCAACTTCGCCAGTTTGCCGAAGAGGAGTCCCACTTTGCCACTTAGGTGGTTGCAGTGAGACCGCACTCCCAGGCATCTGTCGAAGTGTACCCCCAGGTACCTGACGCTATTTTTAAACTTTATTGTACCGTTGCCTAATCTAATTACTGGGGGCCTGTTTTCCAGATTTGGTTTCCTGACTGCTTTGCGCGCTCTATCCGGTCGGGATTTGTTTATAGGCGCTGGACGTTTCCAGTCGCTTTTCAACACTATGGCCTCTGTCTTCCGCTCTGAGAGCTGAAGCTTGGCCGACCGACACCAGTCCACTATGCGATTGACAATGGACTGGGCCCTAACTTCGATACTCCTACGCGAGTCGCCTGTCACGAGGACGAGTAGATCGTCCGCGTAGGCGACAAAGTTGTCCGGGGCTATGTCCTCCAAGATGCGGAGGAGCCCATCGAACATGAGGTTCCAGCAGACTGGGCCTAAGACCGATCCTTGTGGACAGCCCCTCGTTGCCTGCTTGGTGACCTCGTCTTTGCCTATGGAGATTTTCACCCTTCGACCGTCGAAGTAACTCTGAAGTACTTCGAAAACGTTCTTGGGGCACTCTCTCTCCTGAAGGCTCTGAAGAACCAAGGGCCACCATACGTTGTCAAAAGCCCCGGATATGTCGAAGAGAAGCGCCACAGCGTAGGCGTCCTCGCAGACGCTCACCATGCGACGCATCTCCACAACAGCATCTTCGGCCGACTTGGACGGCATGAAACCGTACTGTCGGTCGGAGATTTTCCCCGGAGCAGTTGCCGTCAACGCAAGCCGCGCCTTGATTAATTTCTCGAAGACCTTACCGACAACCGAAAGTAAACAGATGGGCCTATACGATTTCGGGTCCTTCTCGTCCTTGTCCTCGCCCTTTAGGAGCATTCTAAGAGAGCCCTCCTTCCAGGCTGAGGGAAAGACGCCCCATTGAAGGCACCCGTTAAAAAGCCGTACCATTTGCTCGGGGATGACGGAGAAAGCTCTCTTGATAACCTCGACCTCAATGAGGTCAAGGCCCGGAGCCTTTCCGTTTTTGAGCGAGCGGAGTGCCTTAGTGACATCCGCTTTTTCGAACACAGGGGCGTCAGGGGTGTCGGGTGCGAATCGCGCACCGTCTCTCACCTCCCGTTGCTCGGCTGTGTCCTCGTCGACGACGTCGTCGGGGACGTGCGTGTCCAGGAGGTGGCTGGCCGTCTTCGTCATATCCAGGGTGAAATCTTCGCCACACCGGATGGTGCTGAGCACCTTCTCTATGCGGAATTTATCCGCTTGGAGCTTGTAGACGATGCCCCAAGGTTCCGCATTCCCGTTCGATGTGACGAAGTTTCTCCAGCTTTGTCGTTTCGCGGATCTCACCTCGTTTCTGTAGGCCCTGAGTGACTCACGGTACCCCAGCAACTTCGGCTCGTACTCCGCGCTTCCGACTTCCTCTTTCTGCCACGCACGTCTTTTTTGGTAGCAGGCTTTCTTCAGATTGGTGAGGGTAGGTGTCCACCACGGATTGGACCTAATAAAGCGTTTCTTCCGCGGCATCGACTGGGTGCAGGCTTCCGTGAGGACGCCTGTGAGAGTCTCTGCCATCCTATCTACGTCTTCCGTAGACTCCAGTGCGAGGGTCTCCAGCCTGGACTTTGAGAGGTCCTTCAAGATCTCGGAGAATCGGACCCAGTCTGCTTTCTTGATGTTGAAACGACTGTGTCCGAAGCTCCGGTCATTTCTCGCGGCTTTCGGCACCCGCAGGCTGATCGTCACGGCGTTGTGATCGCTCGAGGTGTAATCCTCGTGCACTTTCCATTCCCCGATGAACCTGGCAATGGACGGTGACCCCAGGGTAACGTCGATGAATGACGAACCCCTTGTCGACCGAAAAGTGGCAGGCTGCCCCGCGTCGTTCACAACGTGGTAGCCAAATTGCCGTATCAGTGCTTCGAGGTGCTCTCCGCGTTCGTCCGTCGTCGGAGAGCCCCAAAGCGCTGACCGCGCATTGGCATCTAACGCTACCAACACTCTCTTCCCCCTCAGACAATGAAGAACCTTTTCGAGGTGTCTGAGGTGCAACCCGATATCGTCTCTGTACTGGAAGTAGTGAGAGACGACGTATATCGTGAAGCTGGGCGCCTGTATCTCCGCACACACGCAGTGCGGAGTACTAAGCTGCGAGATGAAGAGCATTTGGAACGCGGGGTTGCAGACAGCCACCGCCGCCCACGGATATTGTGAGCGTACGGCGGCCACCCGCATTCCAATGCCAAGACCGTAGAAGGTGTGGCTCTGGTTCTGCTTTCTGGCGTATGGCTCCTGCAAGAGCAGGATGTCCAGCCGCCTCGCAGCAGCCAGCTCGCGCACCTCCCCGGAAACGACAGCTGAACGACGCATGTTCAGCTGCATGACCCTAATTCTCGTGGTATTGGCCGTCCCGCGCGTGGCCGTACTAGTGGGGAGTTGGGGGGGGTGTCTAACCGCGTGCGCGTCTTTTCCCTGTTCGGGGTGTTTCTCGCGTCCAGCCCCGGTAGGCTGAGTCGCGAGCCTATCGCATCTGTCCAGCACGATCTGGACAGTTGGCAGACCCGGTGTCGCCTTACTTTTACAAACTGTCGCGGGGCTAATGTTCACGGTCGATTTATCAGGCACAGCCTCGGTAGGCCGAGACCTGATCGCGGTCGCGTTTGTGACTTCGTCACACCTAGTTACGACGATGTTGACGGCGCGAAGGCCGATGCCCTGGAGCAAGCTGCCGCGCGGATTACAGCCGCTCACACTCGTGGACCAGCGGGAACGTTGAGCCGGAGAAGAGGTCGAGGATGAAGGGACCGTCAACGCCCCCGCGGCCAGTCGTGTGTGCGACCTCGCGACGACGCTTGCGCTTCCTCCTCCCGCGCAGGGCGCTGCGCTTGGTTGCCGGTGCGCGGCCAAGCGAGCGCTCCTCCTCGAACCCCCCAGTACCCCGGTTTGATTTGATTCCATAAGATTCCCACGATAGAGGTCGGAAATAAAAGACACAGGGTGAACCAGAGCCGCCATAGTCCACCCGGGCGAATTGATACGGTTTCGGGGGCCGCCAACCACCCTAGCCGCCACGCTTGAGACAGGACTTTAACCCCTCCTGCCATGAGACCATCACCACGTAGGTCCAGCTTAGTCTAGGGTTTACGTTGGGGACATGGCAGATGCCAGAGGACCCATCTGTACAAAAAGAAAAAGCAAAAAGCTAAAGAAAAAAGAGAAAAATCGGGGTATTTTAATTAGTACTTAGCCTAATTATTCTATATCTACTACCCCCAGTTCCGTCACCGTCGGAAGTCTAAGAATTCCGACGATGCAGGGCCCGGTTGGGTATGCACAGCGGCGCATGCCATCGCCCTCACTGCGAAGAGCGAGAACGTGGCAGGGCCGCCGCCCGCTGCTTATATCCTGGAAAGAGAGAAAAAAAATGAGATTAGTTGGGGGAAGGGGGATGCCGCCGGTTCCCGCACCGCCAAGAGCATGCATTCTTGGCAGTGTGGGGCCCGGTTCGGCAGGGTAGGGCGACCCGCCTCGTCTTCTCCGTGTAGGAGGAGTCCGAGAACGGGGTTGCCGAGGGAAGGGTAAGGGGAGAGGACGATGAGATGCCTGCGGAAGAGGCCAAGGGAGGAACCGCATGGGACCCGCGCACGCACAGTGCCCAGGGTCCACAGAGCCACGCCCCGACACCGGCCACCCGACTCATCTCTTAGAGGGAGGTCGTCATCCCGCTCGGTGGTGAGGCGGTCGGTTCTATGTTGGATTCATAGTCGGGCGCCCGCCGGTGCAAAGACGCAACCCTGTGCCCCAAGCGAAAGGGACGCGAGCGTCCACACGATTCCCCCCCCAACCCCCACGCAGACACCGCCGTTTGCTTTCCGTTCCCCGTACCCCGAATTGACTTCGGAGTACGGGTTAACAGTGGGTACCACAGGAAGGCAAGCAATCCGACTTGGCACACGGAGAGGCTGTGTATTCGCATCCGCGGCCCAGGTGGTGCTCTCCGCGCGTCGCAGCGTGTCGAGGGTTAGCGACTGTCATCACGGTATCAGCGCTCGAGAGGCTTCCCCCGACACTTCGTAGAAGCGACGTGCAGCTAGCACCACCACCCACCAGTAGATAGGGACAGAGGGAATCTCGTTAATCCATTCATGCGCGTCACTAATTAGATGACGAGGCATTTGGCTACCTTAAGAGAGTCATAGTTACTCCCGCCGTTTACCCGCGCTTGCTTGAATTTCTTCACGTTGACATTCAGAGCACTGGGCAGAAATCACATTGCGTCAACACCCGCGAGGGCCATCGCAATGCTTTGTTTTAATTAGACAGTCGGATTCCCCTAGTCCGTGCCAGTTCTGAGCTGAGCGTTGAATGGCGGCCGAAGAGGACGACCAAGACGGCGCGAACCACCAAGGAAGCCTCGCAGCAAGGAAGATCCGCGGGAGGC
>OX382187.1:9372956-9380456 GCA_947507545.1 Clistopyga incitator | reverse complement strand
AACTTTTTCGAGGGTAAAATTTTTCTATCTCCTTCGACCGAACATAAACTTTTTCGAGGGTGAAATTTTTCTAAGTCCATCGACTTTGACCGAACATAAACTTTTTCGAGGGTAAAATTTTTCTATCTCCTTCGACCGAACATAAACTTTTTCGAGGGTAAAATTTTTCTAAGTCCATCGACTTTGACCGAACATAAACTTTTTCGAGGGTAAAATTTTTCTATCTCCTTCGACCGAACATAAACTTTTTCGAGGGTAAAATTTTTCTAAGTCCATCGACTTTGACCGAACATAAACTTTTTCGAGGGTAAAATTTTTCTATCTCCTTCGACCGAACATAAACTTTTTCGAGGGTAAAATTTTTCTAAGTCCATCGACTTTGACCGAACATAAACTTTTTCGAGGGTAAAATTTTTCTATCTCCTTCGACCGAACATAAACTTTTTCGAGGGTAAAATTTTTCTAAGTCCATCGACTTTGACCGAACATAAACTTTTTCGAGGGTAAAATTTTTCTATCTCCTTCGACCGAACATAAACTTTTTCGAGGGTAAAATTTTTCTAAGTCCATCGACTTTGACCGAACATAAACTTTTTCGAGGGTAAAATTTTTCTATCTCCTTCGACCGAACATAAACTTTTTCGAGGGTAAAATTTTTCTAAGTCCATCGACTTTGACCGAACATAAACTTTTTCGAGGGTAAAATTTTTCTATCTCCTTCGACCGAACATAAACTTTTTCGAGGGTAAAATTTTTCTAAGTCCATCGACTTTGACCGAACATAAACTTTTTCGAGGGTAAAATTTTTCTATCTCCTTCGACCGAACATAAACTTTTTCGAGGGTAAAATTTTTCTAAGTCCATCGACTTTGACCGAACATAAACTTTTTCGAGGGTAAAATTTTTCTATCTCCTTCGACCGAACATAAACTTTTTCGAGGGTAAAATTTTTCTAAGTCCATCGACTTTGACCGAACATAAACTTTTTCGAGGGTAAAATTTTTCTATCTCCTTCGACCGAACATAAACTTTTTCGAGGGTAAAATTTTTCTAAGTCCATCGACTTTGACCGAACATAAACTTTTTCGAGGGTAAAATTTTTCTATCTCCTTCGACCGAACATAAACTTTTTCGAGGGTAAAATTTTTCTAAGTCCATCGACTTTGACCGAACATAAACTTTTTCGAGGGTAAAATTTTTCTATCTCCTTCGACCGAACATAAACTTTTTCGAGGGTAAAATTTTTCTAAGTCCATCGACTTTGACCGAACATAAACTTTTTCGAGGGTAAAATTTTTCTATCTCCTTCGACCGAACATAAACTTTTTCGAGGGTAAAATTTTTCTAAGTCCATCGACTTTGACCGAACATAAACTTTTTCGAGGGTAAAATTTTTCTATCTCCTTCGACCGAACATAAACTTTTTCGAGGGTAAAATTTTTCTAAGTCCATCGACTTTGACCGAACATAAACTTTTTCGAGGGTAAAATTTTTCTATCTCCTTCGACCGAACATAAACTTTTTCGAGGGTAAAATTTTTCTAAGTCCATCGACTTTGACCGAACATAAACTTTTTCGAGGGTAAAATTTTTCTATCTCCTTCGACCGAACATAAACTTTTTCGAGGGTAAAATTTTTCTAAGTCCATCGACTTTGACCGAACATAAACTTTTTCGAGGGTAAAATTTTTCTATCTCCTTCGACCGAACATAAACTTTTTCGAGGGTAAAATTTTTCTAAGTCCATCGACTTTGACCGAACATAAACTTTTTCGAGGGTAAAATTTTTCTATCTCCTTCGACCGAACATAAACTTTTTCGAGGGTAAAATTTTTCTAAGTCCATCGACTTTGACCGAACATAAACTTTTTCGAGGGTAAAATTTTTCTATCTCCTTCGACCGAACATAAACTTTTTCGAGGGTAAAATTTTTCTAAGTCCATCGACTTTGACCGAACATAAACTTTTTCGAGGGTAAAATTTTTCTATCTCCTTCGACCGAACATAAACTTTTTCGAGGGTAAAATTTTTCTAAGTCCATCGACTTTGACCGAACATAAACTTTTTCGAGGGTAAAATTTTTCTATCTCCTTCGACCGAACATAAACTTTTTCGAGGGTAAAATTTTTCTAAGTCCATCGACTTTGACCGAACATAAACTTTTTCGAGGGTAAAATTTTTCTATCTCCTTCGACCGAACATAAACTTTTTCGAGGGTAAAATTTTTCTAAGTCCATCGACTTTGACCGAACATAAACTTTTTCGAGGGTAAAATTTTTCTATCTCCTTCGACCGAACATAAACTTTTTCGAGGGTAAAATTTTTCTAAGTCCATCGACTTTGACCGAACATAAACTTTTTCGAGGGTAAAATTTTTCTATCTCCTTCGACCGAACATAAACTTTTTCGAGGGTAAAATTTTTCTAAGTCCATCGACTTTGACCGAACATAAACTTTTTCGAGGGTAAAATTTTTCTATCTCCTTCGACCGAACATAAACTTTTTCGAGGGTAAAATTTTTCTAAGTCCATCGACTTTGACCGAACATAAACTTTTTCGAGGGTAAAATTTTTCTATCTCCTTCGACCGAACATAAACTTTTTCGAGGGTAAAATTTTTCTAAGTCCATCGACTTTGACCGAACATAAACTTTTTCGAGGGTAAAATTTTTCTATCTCCTTCGACCGAACATAAACTTTTTCGAGGGTAAAATTTTTCTAAGTCCATCGACTTTGACCGAACATAAACTTTTTCGAGGGTAAAATTTTTCTATCTCCTTCGACCGAACATAAACTTTTTCGAGGGTAAAATTTTTCTAAGTCCATCGACTTTGACCGAACATAAACTTTTTCGAGGGTAAAATTTTTCTATCTCCTTCGACCGAACATAAACTTTTTCGAGGGTAAAATTTTTCTAAGTCCATCGACTTTGACCGAACATAAACTTTTTCGAGGGTAAAATTTTTCTATCTCCTTCGACCGAACATAAACTTTTTCGAGGGTAAAATTTTTCTAAGTCCATCGACTTTGACCGAACATAAACTTTTTCGAGGGTAAAATTTTTCTATCTCCTTCGACCGAACATAAACTTTTTCGAGGGTAAAATTTTTCTAAGTCCATCGACTTTGACCGAACATAAACTTTTTCGAGGGTAAAATTTTTCTATCTCCTTCGACCGAACATAAACTTTTTCGAGGGTAAAATTTTTCTAAGTCCATCGACTTTGACCGAACATAAACTTTTTCGAGGGTAAAATTTTTCTATCTCCTTCGACCGAACATAAACTTTTTCGAGGGTAAAATTTTTCTAAGTCCATCGACTTTGACCGAACATAAACTTTTTCGAGGGTAAAATTTTTCTATCTCCTTCGACCGAACATAAACTTTTTCGAGGGTAAAATTTTTCTAAGTCCATCGACTTTGACCGAACATAAACTTTTTCGAGGGTAAAATTTTTCTATCTCCTTCGACCGAACATAAACTTTTTCGAGGGTAAAATTTTTCTAAGTCCATCGACTTTGACCGAACATAAACTTTTTCGAGGGTAAAATTTTTCTATCTCCTTCGACCGAACATAAACTTTTTCGAGGGTAAAATTTTTCTAAGTCCATCGACTTTGACCGAACATAAACTTTTTCGAGGGTAAAATTTTTCTATCTCCTTCGACCGAACATAAACTTTTTCGAGGGTAAAATTTTTCTAAGTCCATCGACTTTGACCGAACATAAACTTTTTCGAGGGTAAAATTTTTCTATCTCCTTCGACCCAACATAAACTTTTTCGAGGGTAAAATTTTTCTAAGTCCATCGACTTTGACCGAACATAAACTTTTTCGAGGGTAAAATTTTTCCATCTCCTTCGACCGAACATAAACTTTTTCGAGGGTAAAATTTTTCCAAGTCCATCGACTTTGACCGAACATAAACTTTTTCGAGGGTAAAATTTTTCTATCTCCTTCGACCGAACATAAACTTTTTCGAGGGTAAAATTTTTCTAAGTCCATCGACTTTGACCGAACATAAACTTTTTCGAGGGTAAAATTTTTCTATCTCCTTCGACCGAACATAAACTTTTTCGAGGGTAAAATTTTTCTAAGTCCATCGACTTTGACCGAACATAAACTTTTTCGAGGGTAAAATTTTTCTATCTCCTTCGACCGAACATAAACTTTTTCGAGGGTAAAATTTTTCTAAGTCCATCGACTTTGACCGAACATAAACTTTTTCGAGGGTAAAATTTTTCTATCTCCTTCGACCGAACATAAACTTTTTCGAGGGTAAAATTTTTCTAAGTCCATCGACTTTGACCGAACATAAACTTTTTCGAGGGTAAAATTTTTCTATCTCCTTCGACCGAACATAAACTTTTTCGAGGGTAAAATTTTTCTAAGTCCATCGACTTTGACCGAACATAAACTTTTTCGAGGGTAAAATTTTTCTATCTCCTTCGACCGAACATAAACTTTTTCGAGGGTAAAATTTTTCTAAGTCCATCGACTTTGACCGAACATAAACTTTTTCGAGGGTAAAATTTTTCTATCTCCTTCGACCGAACATAAACTTTTTCGAGGGTAAAATTTTTCCAAGTCCATCGACTTTGACCGAACATAAACTTTTTCGAGGGTAAAATTTTTCTATCTCCTTCGACCGAACATAAACTTTTTCGAGGGTAAAATTTTTCTAAGTCCATCGACTTTGACCGAACATAAACTTTTTCGAGGGTAAAATTTTTCTATCTCCTTCGACCGAACATAAACTTTTTCGAGGGTAAAATTTTTCTAAGTCCATCGACTTTGACCGAACATAAACTTTTTCGAGGGTAAAATTTTTCTATCTCCTTCGACCGAACATAAACTTTTTCGAGGGTAAAATTTTTCTAAGTCCATCGACTTTGACCGAACATAAACTTTTTCGAGGGTAAAATTTTTCTATCTCCTTCGACCGAACATAAACTTTTTCGAGGGTAAAATTTTTCTAAGTCCATCGACTTTGACCGAACATAAACTTTTTCGAGGGTAAAATTTTTCTATCTCCTTCGACCGAACATAAACTTTTTCGAGGGTAAAATTTTTCTAAGTCCATCGACTTTGACCGAACATAAACTTTTTCGAGGGTAAAATTTTTCTATCTCCTTCGACCGAACATAAACTTTTTCGAGGGTAAAATTTTTCCAAGTCCATCGACTTTGACCGAACATAAACTTTTTCGAGGGTAAAATTTTTCTATCTCCTTCGACCGAACATAAACTTTTTCGAGGGTAAAATTTTTCTAAGTCCATCGACTTTGACCGAACATAAACTTTTTCGAGGGTAAAATTTTTCTATCTCCTTCGACCGAACATAAACTTTTTCGAGGGTAAAATTTTTCTAAGTCCATCGACTTTGACCGAACATAAACTTTTTCGAGGGTAAAATTTTTCTATCTCCTTCGACCGAACATAAACTTTTTCGAGGGTAAAATTTTTCTAAGTCCATCGACTTTGACCGAACATAAACTTTTTCGAGGGTAAAATTTTTCTATCTCCTTCGACCGAACATAAACTTTTTCGAGGGTAAAATTTTTCTAAGTCCATCGACTTTGACCGAACATAAACTTTTTCGAGGGTAAAATTTTTCTATCTCCTTCGACCGAACATAAACTTTTTCGAGGGTAAAATTTTTCTAAGTCCATCGACTTTGACCGAACATAAACTTTTTCGAGGGTAAAATTTTTCTATCTCCTTCGACCGAACATAAACTTTTTCGAGGGTAAAATTTTTCCAAGTCCATCGACTTTGACCGAACATAAACTTTTTCGAGGGTAAAATTTTTCTATCTCCTTCGACCGAACATAAACTTTTTCGAGGGTAAAATTTTTCTAAGTCCATCGACTTTGACCGAACATAAACTTTTTCGAGGGTAAAATTTTTCTATCTCCTTCGACCGAACATAAACTTTTTCGAGGGTAAAATTTTTCTAAGTCCATCGACTTTGACCGAACATAAACTTTTTCGAGGGTAAAATTTTTCTATCTCCTTCGACCGAACATAAACTTTTTCGAGGGTAAAATTTTTCTAAGTCCATCGACTTTGACCGAACATAAACTTTTTCGAGGGTAAAATTTTTCTATCTCCTTCGACCGAACATAAACTTTTTCGAGGGTAAAATTTTTCTAAGTCCATCGACTTTGACCGAACATAAACTTTTTCGAGGGTAAAATTTTTCTATCTCCTTCGACCGAACATAAACTTTTTCGAGGGTAAAATTTTTCTAAGTCCATCGACTTTGACCGAACATAAACTTTTTCGAGGGTAAAATTTTTCTATCTCCTTCGACCGAACATAAACTTTTTCGAGGGTAAAATTTTTCTAAGTCCATCGACTTTGACCGAACATAAACTTTTTCGAGGGTAAAATTTTTCTATCTCCTTCGACCGAACATAAACTTTTTCGAGGGTAAAATTTTTCCAAGTCCATCGACTTTGACCGAACATAAACTTTTTCGAGGGTAAAATTTTTCTATCTCCTTCGACCGAACATAAACTTTTTCGAGGGTAAAATTTTTCTAAGTCCATCGACTTTGACCGAACATAAACTTTTTCGAGGGTAAAATTTTTCTATCTCCTTCGACCGAACATAAACTTTTTCGAGGGTAAAATTTTTCTAAGTCCATCGACTTTGACCGAACATAAACTTTTTCGAGGGTAAAATTTTTCTATCTCCTTCGACCGAACATAAACTTTTTCGAGGGTAAAATTTTTCTAAGTCCATCGACTTTGACCGAACATAAACTTTTTCGAGGGTAAAATTTTTCTATCTCCTTCGACCGAACATAAACTTTTTCGAGGGTAAAATTTTTCTAAGTCCATCGACTTTGACCGAACATAAACTTTTTCGGGGGTAAAATTTTTCGAAGTACATCGACTTTGACCGAACATAAACTTTTTCGCAAGTGAAAATTTTTTTTTTTCTCCACATCCCACGCGCACTGCTTCGACTCGGGGTGAAAAATTTTTTTTCTCCACATTCCACGCGCATTGCTTGCACTTTGCGTTAAAACGACAAAATCTCAATATCTTCCACGCGCATTGCTTGACTCTTAGTGAAGTGAAAAAAATTTTTTCTCCACATTCCACGCGCATTGCTTGCACTTTGCGTGAAAACGACAAAATCTCAATATCTTCCACGCGCATTGCTTGGCTCTTAGTAAAGTGAAAAAAATTTTTTTTTCTTCACATCCCACGCGCATTGCTTCGACTCGAGGTGAAAAAATTTTTTTCTCCACATTCCACGCGCATTGCTCGCACTTTGCGTGAAAACGACAAAACCTCAATATCTTCCACGCGCATTGCTTGGATCTTAGTGAAGTGAAAAAAATTTTTTCTCCACATTCCACGCGCATTGCTTGCACTTTGCGTGAAAACGACAAAATCTCAATATCCTCCACGCGCATTGCTTGGCTCTTAGTGAGGTGAAAAAATTTTTTTCTCCACATTCCACGCGCATTGCTTGCACTCTGCGTGAAAA
>OX382187.1:9355456-9360456 GCA_947507545.1 Clistopyga incitator | reverse complement strand
TTTTCGAGGGTAAAATTTTTCTATCTCCTTCGACCGAACATAAACTTTTTCGAGGGTAAAATTTTTCTAAGTCCATCGACTTTGACCGAACATAAACTTTTTCGAGGGTAAAATTTTTCTATCTCCTTCGACCGAACATAAACTTTTTCGAGGGTAAAATTTTTCTAAGTCCATCGACTTTGACCGAACATAAACTTTTTCGAGGGTAAAATTTTTCTATCTCCTTCGACCGAACATAAACTTTTTCGAGGGTAAAATTTTTCTAAGTCCATCGACTTTGACCGAACATAAACTTTTTCGAGGGTAAAATTTTTCTATCTCCTTCGACCGAACATAAACTTTTTCGAGGGTAAAATTTTTCTAAGTCCATCGACTTTGACCGAACATAAACTTTTTCGAGGGTAAAATTTTTCTATCTCCTTCGACCGAACATAAACTTTTTCGAGGGTAAAATTTTTCTAAGTCCATCGACTTTGACCGAACATAAACTTTTTCGAGGGTAAAATTTTTCTATCTCCTTCGACCGAACATAAACTTTTTCGAGGGTAAAATTTTTCTAAGTCCATCGACTTTGACCGAACATAAACTTTTTCGAGGGTAAAATTTTTCTATCTCCTTCGACCGAACATAAACTTTTTCGAGGGTAAAATTTTTCTAAGTCCATCGACTTTGACCGAACATAAACTTTTTCGAGGGTAAAATTTTTCTATCTCCTTCGACCGAACATAAACTTTTTCGAGGGTAAAATTTTTCTAAGTCCATCGACTTTGACCGAACATAAACTTTTTCGAGGGTAAAATTTTTCTATCTCCTTCGACCGAACATAAACTTTTTCGAGGGTAAAATTTTTCTAAGTCCATCGACTTTGACCGAACATAAACTTTTTCGAGGGTAAAATTTTTCTATCTCCTTCGACCGAACATAAACTTTTTCGAGGGTAAAATTTTTCTAAGTCCATCGACTTTGACCGAACATAAACTTTTTCGAGGGTAAAATTTTTCTATCTCCTTCGACCGAACATAAACTTTTTCGAGGGTAAAATTTTTCCAAGTCCATCGACTTTGACCGAACATAAACTTTTTCGAGGGTAAAATTTTTCTATCTCCTTCGACCGAACATAAACTTTTTCGAGGGTAAAATTTTTCTAAGTCCATCGACTTTGACCGAACATAAACTTTTTCGAGGGTAAAATTTTTCTATCTCCTTCGACCGAACATAAACTTTTTCGAGGGTAAAATTTTTCTAAGTCCATCGACTTTGACCGAACATAAACTTTTTCGAGGGTAAAATTTTTCTATCTCCTTCGACCGAACATAAACTTTTTCGAGGGTAAAATTTTTCTAAGTCCATCGACTTTGACCGAACATAAACTTTTTCGAGGGTAAAATTTTTCTATCTCCTTCGACCGAACATAAACTTTTTCGAGGGTAAAATTTTTCTAAGTCCATCGACTTTGACCGAACATAAACTTTTTCGAGGGTAAAATTTTTCTATCTCCTTCGACCGAACATAAACTTTTTCGAGGGTAAAATTTTTCTAAGTCCATCGACTTTGACCGAACATAAACTTTTTCGAGGGTAAAATTTTTCTATCTCCTTCGACCGAACATAAACTTTTTCGAGGGTAAAATTTTTCTAAGTCCATCGACTTTGACCGAACATAAACTTTTTCGAGGGTAAAATTTTTCTATCTCCTTCGACCGAACATAAACTTTTTCGAGGGTGAAATTTTTCTAAGTCCATCGACTTTGACCGAACATAAACTTTTTCGAGGGTAAAATTTTTCTATCTCCTTCGACCGAACATAAACTTTTTCGAGGGTAAAATTTTTCTAAGTCCATCGACTTTGACCGAACATAAACTTTTTCGAGGGTAAAATTTTTCTATCTCCTTCGACCGAACATAAACTTTTTCGAGGGTAAAATTTTTCTAAGTCCATCGACTTTGACCGAACATAAACTTTTTCGAGGGTAAAATTTTTCTATCTCCTTCGACCGAACATAAACTTTTTCGAGGGTAAAATTTTTCTAAGTCCATCGACTTTGACCGAACATAAACTTTTTCGAGGGTAAAATTTTTCTATCTCCTTCGACCGAACATAAACTTTTTCGAGGGTAAAATTTTTCTAAGTCCATCGACTTTGACCGAACATAAACTTTTTCGAGGGTAAAATTTTTCTATCTCCTTCGACCGAACATAAACTTTTTCGAGGGTAAAATTTTTCTAAGTCCATCGACTTTGACCGAACATAAACTTTTTCGAGGGTAAAATTTTTCTATCTCCTTCGACCGAACATAAACTTTTTCGAGGGTAAAATTTTTCTAAGTCCATCGACTTTGACCGAACATAAACTTTTTCGAGGGTAAAATTTTTCTATCTCCTTCGACCGAACATAAACTTTTTCGAGGGTAAAATTTTTCTAAGTCCATCGACTTTGACCGAACATAAACTTTTTCGAGGGTAAAATTTTTCTATCTCCTTCGACCGAACATAAACTTTTTCGAGGGTAAAATTTTTCTAAGTCCATCGACTTTGACCGAACATAAACTTTTTCGAGGGTAAAATTTTTCTATCTCCTTCGACCGAACATAAACTTTTTCGAGGGTAAAATTTTTCTAAGTCCATCGACTTTGACCGAACATAAACTTTTTCGAGGGTAAAATTTTTCTATCTCCTTCGACCGAACATAAACTTTTTCGAGGGTAAAATTTTTCTAAGTCCATCGACTTTGACCGAACATAAACTTTTTCGAGGGTAAAATTTTTCTATCTCCTTCGACCGAACATAAACTTTTTCGAGGGTAAAATTTTTCTAAGTCCATCGACTTTGACCGAACATAAACTTTTTCGAGGGTAAAATTTTTCTATCTCCTTCGACCGAACATAAACTTTTTCGAGGGTAAAATTTTTCTAAGTCCATCGACTTTGACCGAACATAAACTTTTTCGAGGGTAAAATTTTTCTATCTCCTTCGACCGAACATAAACTTTTTCGAGGGTAAAATTTTTCCAAGTCCATCGACTTTGACCGAACATAAACTTTTTCGAGGGTAAAATTTTTCTATCTCCTTCGACCGAACATAAACTTTTTCGAGGGTAAAATTTTTCTAAGTCCATCGACTTTGACCGAACATAAACTTTTTCGAGGGTAAAATTTTTCTATCTCCTTCGACCGAACATAAACTTTTTCGAGGGTAAAATTTTTCTAAGTCCATCGACTTTGACCGAACATAAACTTTTTCGAGGGTAAAATTTTTCTATCTCCTTCGACCGAACATAAACTTTTTCGAGGGTAAAATTTTTCTAAGTCCATCGACTTTGACCGAACATAAACTTTTTCGAGGGTAAAATTTTTCTATCTCCTTCGACCGAACATAAACTTTTTCGAGGGTAAAATTTTTCCAAGTCCATCGACTTTGACCGAACATAAACTTTTTCGAGGGTAAAATTTTTCTATCTCCTTCGACCGAACATAAACTTTTTCGAGGGTAAAATTTTTCTAAGTCCATCGACTTTGACCGAACATAAACTTTTTCGAGGGTAAAATTTTTCTATCTCCTTCGACCGAACATAAACTTTTTCGAGGGTAAAATTTTTCTAAGTCCATCGACTTTGACCGAACATAAACTTTTTCGAGGGTAAAATTTTTCTATCTCCTTCGACCGAACATAAACTTTTTCGAGGGTAAAATTTTTCTAAGTCCATCGACTTTGACCGAACATAAACTTTTTCGAGGGTAAAATTTTTCTATCTCCTTCGACCGAACATAAACTTTTTCGAGGGTAAAATTTTTCTAAGTCCATCGACTTTGACCGAACATAAACTTTTTCGAGGGTAAAATTTTTCTATCTCCTTCGACCGAACATAAACTTTTTCGAGGGTAAAATTTTTCCAAGTCCATCGACTTTGACCGAACATAAACTTTTTCGAGGGTAAAATTTTTCTATCTCCTTCGACCGAACATAAACTTTTTCGAGGGTAAAATTTTTCTAAGTCCATCGACTTTGACCGAACATAAACTTTTTCGAGGGTAAAATTTTTCTATCTCCTTCGACCGAACATAAACTTTTTCGAGGGTAAAATTTTTCTAAGTCCATCGACTTTGACCGAACATAAACTTTTTCGAGGGTAAAATTTTTCTATCTCCTTCGACCGAACATAAACTTTTTCGAGGGTAAAATTTTTCTAAGTCCATCGACTTTGACCGAACATAAACTTTTTCGAGGGTAAAATTTTTCTATCTCCTTCGACCGAACATAAACTTTTTCGAGGGTAAAATTTTTCTAAGTCCATCGACTTTGACCGAACATAAACTTTTTCGAGGGTAAAATTTTTCTATCTCCTTCGACCGAACATAAACTTTTTCGAGGGTAAAATTTTTCTAAGTCCATCGACTTTGACCGAACATAAACTTTTTCGAGGGTAAAATTTTTCTATCTCCTTCGACCGAACATAAACTTTTTCGAGGGTAAAATTTTTCTAAGTCCATCGACTTTGACCGAACATAAACTTTTTCGAGGGTAAAATTTTTCTATCTCCTTCGACCGAACATAAACTTTTTCGAGGGTAAAATTTTTCTAAGTCCATCGACTTTGACCGAACATAAACTTTTTCGAGGGTAAAATTTTTCCATCTCCTTCGACCGAACATAAACTTTTTCGAGGGTAAAATTTTTCCAAGTCCATCGACTTTGACCGAACATAAACTTTTTCGAGGGTAAAATTTTTCTATCTCCTTCGACCGAACATAAACTTTTTCGAGGGTAAAATTTTTCTAAGTCCATCGACTTTGACCGAACATAAACTTTTTCGAGGGTAAAATTTTTCTATCTCCTTCGACCGAACATAAACTTTTTCGAGGGTAAAATTTTTCTAAGTCCATCGACTTTGACCGAACATAAACTTTTTCGAGGGTAAAATTTTTCTATCTCCTTCGACCGAACATAAACTTTTTCGAGGGTAAAATTTTTCTAAGTCCATCGACTTTGACCGAACATAAACTTT
>OX382187.1:9345456-9350456 GCA_947507545.1 Clistopyga incitator | reverse complement strand
GGGACTCCGCACGAGGTCGGAACAAATTTCCCCCAGTGCTCACGGGGAACCACGGGAAGGCCTGCTCCCTGTGTCCCGCCCGGACACAAGCCCAGATTTTTGTGTGGGATTGATTCTACGTGGTGACTCTATGTGTTTCGTTTAGGGATTTGTCGTTTTGTGGGTTTTCTGTTCAGGATCTTACGGGTGTGGGGTTTGTTTCGGGTTCGTGTGTGTCAGTGTTTTTTGTTCTTCTGTGTTGTTTTTTTCAAAGGTCCTACCTATCGAAAATTTCCTACCTGATCTAATCGTCGGGCAGTCGGCAGTCCCAAGAGGATTATGGGCTCCGCCTGCCCCGCTGCGGTTCCGACTTGGCCGCAGCGTCACGATTTTGTGGGAGATGCACGTTTTGTGCTCTCCCGAAGACCCTGCTCTACTCCCTCCCATTTCATTTCTATTTACATTCATTAACATACTTACATACACGCATACACACCCGTGCCTGCACGCACGAATCGATTTGGACGTATACTTATTCAATGTTCTTTCTATTCCTCGCTCTTCGCCCGTCTCATTCTCTCTCTCTCTTTCTCTCTCCCCCCCTCTCCCTCTCTCTTCTCTCTCTCTATATATACCTACGTACACGCACATATCTACGCTCACACGCACATATCGATATTAGTATGTATTCAACTCTTTCTTTCCATCTCTCGCTCTCTTCCTCTCTCCCTCTCTCTCCCCCTCTCCCTCCCTTTCTCTCTCTCTCTCTCTCTCACGCTCTCTCTCCCACTCACTCTACTGCGTGGGCCTGGCTCTTCAGCCACATGACCTCTTCGCAGTATCCGGCGAACGCGTCGAATGCCCCCGACGTCGACACCAATTGGTGCGCCGCTTCGGGCCATTGACGTCCGCCTATAAACTCGTTGAGAGCCACCCTCTGTGGCTCGTAGTTTGCACACTCGAGGAGGACGTGTCTAGCGTCTTCCGGCACACCGCAGGCCTCGCAGTCCCCTCCGTCGGCGAGTCCCAGCGACGCTAGACGGTCGCGGAAATCGCCGTGGCCGGTGACGACTTGAGAGACCCAGTGGCTTGGCCGGAACCATTTCGCTGCCAGTCTTTCTCGGATGTTGTTGAAGAAGGCGAATGTGGTACGGCCTTTTTGTGACGATTGCCACGCGGCCTGCCACATGTTTTCCGCCTGAACCTTGATTAGATCGACGGCGTTGGTGTCACCACCGTCGATCTGGACGCCGTTGATGATGGCGTTTCTCCCTATCCTAATCTGATAACGCGCTCGGCGTTCTTCTAGGAGGAGGTCGACCGGGGTCGCGCCCGCAGTGACACAGAGCGAAGCCCACGATGACGTCCGATAGGCGGACGCCACCGATATCAACGCTCTGCGCTGCAGGGACCTAAGGACCTTCAGATCCCCATCGTTGCACAGGTCCGACCACCCCGCGGCGGCATACGTTACCGTCGGGAGGAAGACGCCCCTGTACATCGTTGCAAGGGATCCGAATCGCAGACCCCAGCGGCTTCCCGCCAACTTCGCCAGTTTGCCGAAGAGGAGTCCCACTTTGCCACTTAGGTGGTTGCAGTGAGACCGTACTCCCAGGCATCTGTCGAAGTGTACCCCCAGGTACCTGACGCTGTTCTTAAACTTTATCGAACCGTTTCCTAATCTAATCACTGGGGGCCTGTTCACCAGATTCGGTTTCCTAACTGCTTTGCGCGCTCTATCCGGTCGGGATTTATCTACCGGTGCTGGACGTTTCCAGTCACTTTTCAAAACTATGGCCTCGGTCTTCCGCTCAGAGAGCTGAAGCTTGGCCGACCGGCACCAGTCCACTATGCGATTGACAATGGACTGGGCCCTAACTTCGATACTCCTACGTGAGTCGCCTGTCACGAGGACGAGTAGATCGTCCGCGTAGGCGACGAAGTTGTCCGGGGCTATATCCTCCAAGATGCGAAGGAGCCCATCGAACATGAGGTTCCAGCAGACTGGGCCTAAGACAGATCCTTGTGGACAGCCCCTCGATGCCTGCTTGGTAACCTCTTCTTTGCCTATCGAGATTTTCACCCTTCGACCGTCGAAGTAGCTCTGAAGTACTTCGAAAACGTTCTTAGGGCACTCTCTCTCTTGAAGGCTCTGAAGAACCAAGGGCCACCATACGTTGTCAAAAGCCCCGGATATGTCGAAGAGAAGCGCCACAGCGTAGGCGTCCTCGCAGACGCTCACCATGCGACGCATCTCCACAACAGCATCTTCGGCCGACTTGGACGGCATGAAACCGTACTGTCGGTCGGAGATTTTCCCCGGAGCAGTTGCCGTCAACGCAAGCCGCGCCTTGATTAATTTCTCGAAGACCTTACCGACAACCGAAAGTAAACAGATGGGCCTATACGATTTCGGGTCCTTCTCGTCCTTGTCCTCGCCCTTTAGGAGCATTCTAAGAGAGCCCTCCTTCCAGGCTGAGGGAAAGACGCCCCATTGAAGGCACCCGTTAAAAAGCCGTACCATTTGCTCGGGGATGACGGAGAAAGCTCTCTTGATAACCTCGACCTCAATGAGGTCAAGGCCCGGAGCTTTTCCATTCTTGAGCGAGCGGAGTGCCTTAGAGACATCCGCTTTCTCGAACACAGGGGCGTCGGGGGTGTCGGGTGCGAATCGCGCACCGTCTCTCACCTCCCGTTGCTCGGCTGTGTCCTCGTCGACGACGTCGTCGGGGACGTGCGTGTCCAGGAGGTGGCTGGCCGTCTTTGTCATATCCAGGGTGAAATCTTCGCCACACCGGATGGTGCTGAGCACCTTCTCTATACGGAATTTATCCGCTTGGAGCTTATAGACGATGCCCCAAGGTTCCGCATTCCCGTTCGATGTGACGAAGTTTCTCCAGCTTTGTCGTTTCGCGGATCTCACCTCGTTTTTGTAGGCCCTGAGTGACTCACGGTACCCCAGCAACTTCGGCTCGTATTCCGCGCTTCCGACTTCCTCTTTCTGCCACGCACGTCTTTTTTGGTAGCAGGCTTTCTTCAGATTTGTAAGGGTAGGTGTCCACCACGGATTGGACCTAATGAAGCGTTTCTTCCGCGGCATCGACTGGGTGCAGGCTTCCGTGAGGACGCCTGTGAGAGTCTCTGCCATCCTATCTACGTCTTCCGTAGACTCCAGTGCGAGGGTCTCCAGCCTGGACTTTGAGAGGTCCTTCAAGATCTCGGAGAATCGGGCCCAGTCTGCTTTCTTGATGTTGAAACGACTGTGTCCGAAGCTCCGGTCATTTCTTGCGGCTTTCGGCACCCGCAGGCTGATCGTCACGGCGTTGTGATCGCTCGAGGTGTAATCCTCGTGCACTTTCCATTCCCCGATGAACCTGGCAATGGACGGTGACCCCAGGGTAACGTCGATGAATGACGAACCCCTTGTCGACCGAAAAGTGGCAGGCTGCCCCGCGTCGTTCACAACGTGATAGCCAAATTGCCGAATCAGTGCTTCGAGGTGCTCTCCGCGTTCGTCTGTCGTCGGAGAACCCCAAAGCGCTGACCGCGCATTGGCATCTAATGCTACCAACACTCTCTTCCCCCTCAGACAGTGAAGAACCTTTTCGAGGTGTCTGAGGTGCAACCCGATGTCGTCTCTGTACTGGAAGTAGTGAGAGACGACGTACATCGTGAAGCTGGGCGCCTGTATCTCCGCACACACGCAGTGCGGAGTACTAAGCTGCGAGATGAAGATCATCTGAAATACGGGGTTGCATACTGCCACCGCAGCCCACGGATATTGTGAGCGTACGGCGGCCACCCGCATTCCGATGCCAAGACCGTAGAAGGTGTGGCTCTGGTTCTGCTTTCTGGCGTATGGCTCCTGCAAGAGCAGGATGTCCAGCCGCCTCGCAGCAGCCAGCTCGCGCACCTCCCCGGAAACGACAGCTGAACGACGCATGTTCAGCTGCATGACCCTGATCCTCGTGGTATTGGCCGTCCCGCGCGTGGCCGTATTAGTGGGGAGTTGGGGGGGGTGTCTAACCGCGTGCGCGTCTTTGCCCTGTGCGGAGTGTTCCTCGCGTCCAGCCCCGGTAGGCTGAATCGCGAGCCTATCGCATCTGTCCAGCACGATCTGGACAATTGGCAGACCCGGTGTCGCCTTACTTTTACAAACTGTCGCGGGGCTAATATCTACGGTCGATTTTTCAGGCCCAGCCTCGGTAGGCTGGGGCCTGCTCGCGATCGCGTTTGTGACAGCGTCACACCTACTGACAACGATGCTGACGGCGCGAAGGCCGATACCCTGGAGCAAGCTGTCGCGCGGATTACAGCCACTCACACTCGTGGACCGGCGGGAACGTTGAGCCGGAGAAGAGGTCGAGGATGAAGGGACCGTCAACGCCCCCGCGGCCAGTCGTGTGTTCGACCTCGCGACGACGCTTGCGCTTCCTCCTCCCGCGCAGGGCGCTGCGCTTGGTTGCCGGTGCGCGGCCAAGCGAGCGCTCCTCCTCGTACCCCCCAGTACCCCGGTTAATTTCGATTCCATTTAGTTCCCACGAGAGAGGTCGGAAATAAAAGACACAGGGTGAACCAGAGCCGCCATAGTCCACCCGGGCGAATTGATACGGTTTCGGGGGCCGCCAACCACCCTAGCCGCCACGCTTGAGACAGGACTTTAACCCCTCCTGCCATGAGACCATCACCACGTAGGTCCAGCTTAGTCTAGGGTTTACGTTGGGGACATGGCAGATGCCAGAGGACCCATCTGTACAAAAAGAAAAAGCTAAAGAAAAAGAGAAAAAATAAGGGTATTCTAATTAGTACTTAGCCTAACTATTCTATATCTACTACCCCCAGTTCCGTCACCGTCGGAAGTCTAGGAATTCCGACGATGCAGGGCCCGGTTGGGTATGCACAGCGGCGCATGCCATCGCCCTCACTGCGTAGAGCGAGAACGTGGCAGGGCCGCCGCCCGCTGCTTATATCCTGGAAAGAGAGAAAAATGAGATTAGTTGGGGGAAGGGGGATGCCGCCGG
>OX382187.1:9330456-9337956 GCA_947507545.1 Clistopyga incitator | reverse complement strand
AGAAATTATTTTTCTAGTTCAGTGATGTGCAAAATTTCATTACACATTTTTTCGTGCTTAGTTTCTGTATTTTCGCCCGGAATTGGGTGAGTCGATGCTTTGGATAACTTTTATTTTAATATAAAAGTTTATATCGCCAGAGGCGTTTACCACATAAGAGCCATTCGGTCAGAGACACCGACTCGTGGTAATGATGAGTGATAGTTGCGCGTGTAACGCCGCCCGACATCGTCTCCTCTTACAGTAACGAAAGCATTGGCATGCGGTTCGGCGCCCGACGGCTTATACATGGGGCGTAGAGGGGAATAACGCGCAACTCGGGGCCCGGAAAAAATTTTTTTTTTGGACTTAGAAAAATTTTCGAGCCGAGGTACAAAATTTTATAAATCATCATTTTACATGGAAAATATTGCTCTAACAACAATACAACGATAATTAACTATATAATGTGATTTTTTAGAGTTTTATTTTGATTTTTATTCTTTTTTGGGAGAATTCGTTCTTCATTAAAGCGAAATTAAGGATCTTGAACGAACATAAACTTTTTCGAGAGTAAAATTTTTCTAAGTCCATCGACTTTGACCGAACATAAACTTTTTCGAGGGTAAAATTTTTCTATCTCCTTCGACCGAACATAAACTTTTTCGAGGGTAAAATTTTTCCAAGTCCATCGACTTTGACCGAACATAAACTTTTTCGAGGGTAAAATTTTTCTATCTCCTTCGACCGAACATAAACTTTTTCGAGGGTAAAATTTTTCTAAGTCCATCGACTTTGACCGAACATAAACTTTTTCGAGGGTAAAATTTTTCTATCTCCTTCGACCGAACATAAACTTTTTCGAGGGTAAAATTTTTCTAAGTCCATCGACTTTGACCGAACATAAACTTTTTCGAGGGTAAAATTTTTCTATCTCCTTCGACCGAACATAAACTTTTTCGAGGGTAAAATTTTTCTAAGTCCATCGACTTTGACCGAACATAAACTTTTTCGAGGGTAAAATTTTTCTATCTCCTTCGACCGAACATAAACTTTTTCGAGGGTGAAATTTTTCTAAGTCCATCGACTTTGACCGAACATAAACTTTTTCGAGGGTAAAATTTTTCTATCTCCTTCGACCGAACATAAACTTTTTCGAGGGTAAAATTTTTCTAAGTCCATCGACTTTGACCGAACATAAACTTTTTCGAGGGTAAAATTTTTCTATCTCCTTCGACCGAACATAAACTTTTTCGAGGGTAAAATTTTTCTAAGTCCATCGACTTTGACCGAACATAAACTTTTTCGAGGGTAAAATTTTTCTATCTCCTTCGACCGAACATAAACTTTTTCGAGGGTAAAATTTTTCTAAGTCCATCGACTTTGACCGAACATAAACTTTTTCGAGGGTAAAATTTTTCTATCTCCTTCGACCGAACATAAACTTTTTCGAGGGTAAAATTTTTCTAAGTCCATCGACTTTGACCGAACATAAACTTTTTCGAGGGTAAAATTTTTCTATCTCCTTCGACCGAACATAAACTTTTTCGAGGGTAAAATTTTTCTAAGTCCATCGACTTTGACCGAACATAAACTTTTTCGAGGGTAAAATTTTTCTATCTCCTTCGACCGAACATAAACTTTTTCGAGGGTAAAATTTTTCTAAGTCCATCGACTTTGACCGAACATAAACTTTTTCGAGGGTAAAATTTTTCTATCTCCTTCGACCGAACATAAACTTTTTCGAGGGTAAAATTTTTCTAAGTCCATCGACTTTGACCGAACATAAACTTTTTCGAGGGTAAAATTTTTCTATCTCCTTCGACCGAACATAAACTTTTTCGAGGGTAAAATTTTTCTAAGTCCATCGACTTTGACCGAACATAAACTTTTTCGAGGGTAAAATTTTTCTATCTCCTTCGACCGAACATAAACTTTTTCGAGGGTAAAATTTTTCTAAGTCCATCGACTTTGACCGAACATAAACTTTTTCGAGGGTAAAATTTTTCTATCTCCTTCGACCGAACATAAACTTTTTCGAGGGTAAAATTTTTCTAAGTCCATCGACTTTGACCGAACATAAACTTTTTCGAGGGTAAAATTTTTCTATCTCCTTCGACCGAACATAAACTTTTTCGAGGGTAAAATTTTTCTAAGTCCATCGACTTTGACCGAACATAAACTTTTTCGAGGGTAAAATTTTTCTATCTCCTTCGACCGAACATAAACTTTTTCGAGGGTAAAATTTTTCTAAGTCCATCGACTTTGACCGAACATAAACTTTTTCGAGGGTAAAATTTTTCTATCTCCTTCGACCGAACATAAACTTTTTCGAGGGTAAAATTTTTCTAAGTCCATCGACTTTGACCGAACATAAACTTTTTCGAGGGTAAAATTTTTCTATCTCCTTCGACCGAACATAAACTTTTTCGAGGGTAAAATTTTTCTAAGTCCATCGACTTTGACCGAACATAAACTTTTTCGAGGGTAAAATTTTTCTATCTCCTTCGACCGAACATAAACTTTTTCGAGGGTAAAATTTTTCTAAGTCCATCGACTTTGACCGAACATAAACTTTTTCGAGGGTAAAATTTTTCTATCTCCTTCGACCGAACATAAACTTTTTCGAGGGTAAAATTTTTCTAAGTCCATCGACTTTGACCGAACATAAACTTTTTCGAGGGTAAAATTTTTCTATCTCCTTCGACCGAACATAAACTTTTTCGAGGGTAAAATTTTTCTAAGTCCATCGACTTTGACCGAACATAAACTTTTTCGAGGGTAAAATTTTTCTATCTCCTTCGACCGAACATAAACTTTTTCGAGGGTAAAATTTTTCTAAGTCCATCGACTTTGACCGAACATAAACTTTTTCGAGGGTAAAATTTTTCTATCTCCTTCGACCGAACATAAACTTTTTCGAGGGTAAAATTTTTCTAAGTCCATCGACTTTGACCGAACATAAACTTTTTCGAGGGTAAAATTTTTCTATCTCCTTCGACCGAACATAAACTTTTTCGAGGGTAAAATTTTTCTAAGTCCATCGACTTTGACCGAACATAAACTTTTTCGAGGGTAAAATTTTTCTATCTCCTTCGACCGAACATAAACTTTTTCGAGGGTAAAATTTTTCTAAGTCCATCGACTTTGACCGAACATAAACTTTTTCGAGGGTAAAATTTTTCTATCTCCTTCGACCGAACATAAACTTTTTCGAGGGTAAAATTTTTCTAAGTCCATCGACTTTGACCGAACATAAACTTTTTCGAGGGTAAAATTTTTCTATCTCCTTCGACCGAACATAAACTTTTTCGAGGGTAAAATTTTTCTAAGTCCATCGACTTTGACCGAACATAAACTTTTTCGAGGGTAAAATTTTTCTATCTCCTTCGACCGAACATAAACTTTTTCGAGGGTAAAATTTTTCTAAGTCCATCGACTTTGACCGAACATAAACTTTTTCGAGGGTAAAATTTTTCTATCTCCTTCGACCGAACATAAACTTTTTCGAGGGTAAAATTTTTCTAAGTCCATCGACTTTGACCGAACATAAACTTTTTCGAGGGTAAAATTTTTCTATCTCCTTCGACCGAACATAAACTTTTTCGAGGGTAAAATTTTTCTAAGTCCATCGACTTTGACCGAACATAAACTTTTTCGAGGGTAAAATTTTTCTATCTCCTTCGACCGAACATAAACTTTTTCGAGGGTAAAATTTTTCTAAGTCCATCGACTTTGACCGAACATAAACTTTTTCGAGGGTAAAATTTTTCTATCTCCTTCGACCGAACCATAAACTTTTTCGAGGGTAAAATTTTTCTAAGTCCATCGACTTTGACCGAACATAAACTTTTTCGAGGGTAAAATTTTTCTATCTCCTTCGACCGAACATAAACTTTTTCGAGGGTAAAATTTTTCTAAGTCCATCGACTTTGACCGAACATAAACTTTTTCGAGGGTAAAATTTTTCTATCTCCTTCGACCGAACATAAACTTTTTCGAGGGTAAAATTTTTCTAAGTCCATCGACTTTGACCGAACATAAACTTTTTCGAGGGTAAAATTTTTCTATCTCCTTCGACCGAACATAAACTTTTTCGAGGGTAAAATTTTTCTAAGTCCATCGACTTTGACCGAACATAAACTTTTTCGAGGGTAAAATTTTTCTATCTCCTTCGACCGAACATAAACTTTTTCGAGGGTAAAATTTTTCTAAGTCCATCGACTTTGACCGAACATAAACTTTTTCGAGGGTAAAATTTTTCTATCTCCTTCGACCGAACATAAACTTTTTCGAGGGTAAAATTTTTCTAAGTCCATCGACTTTGACCGAACATAAACTTTTTCGAGGGTAAAATTTTTCTATCTCCTTCGACCGAACATAAACTTTTTCGAGGGTAAAATTTTTCTAAGTCCATCGACTTTGACCGAACATAAACTTTTTCGAGGGTAAAATTTTTCTATCTCCTTCGACCGAACATAAACTTTTTCGAGGGTAAAATTTTTCTAAGTCCATCGACTTTGACCGAACATAAACTTTTTCGAGGGTAAAATTTTTCTATCTCCTTCGACCGAACATAAACTTTTTCGAGGGTAAAATTTTTCTAAGTCCATCGACTTTGACCGAACATAAACTTTTTCGAGGGTAAAATTTTTCTATCTCCTTCGACCGAACATAAACTTTTTCGAGGGTAAAATTTTTTCTAAGTCCATCGACTTTGACCGAACATAAACTTTTTCGAGGGTAAAATTTTTCTATCTCCTTCGACCGAACATAAACTTTTTCGAGGGTAAAATTTTTCTAAGTCCATCGACTTTGACCGAACATAAACTTTTTCGAGGGTAAAATTTTTCTATCTCCTTCGACCGAACATAAACTTTTTCGAGGGTAAAATTTTTCTAAGTCCATCGACTTTGACCGAACATAAACTTTTTCGAGGGTAAAATTTTTCTATCTCCTTCGACCGAACATAAACTTTTTCGAGGGTAAAATTTTTCTAAGTCCATCGACTTTGACCGAACATAAACTTTTTCGAGGGTAAAATTTTTCTATCTCCTTCGACCGAACATAAACTTTTTCGAGGGTAAAATTTTTCTAAGTCCATCGACTTTGACCGAAACATAAACTTTTTCGAGGGTAAAATTTTTCCATCTCCTTCGACCGAACATAAACTTTTTCGAGGGTAAAAATTTTTCTAAGTCCATCGACTTTGACCGAACATAAACTTTTTCGAGGGTAAAATTTTTCTATCTCCTTCGACCGAACATAAACTTTTTCGAGGGTAAAATTTTTCTAAGTCCATCGACTTTGACCGAACATAAACTTTTTCGAGGGTAAAATTTTTCTATCTCCTTCGACCGAACATAAACTTTTTCGAGGGTAAAATTTTTCTAAGTCCATCGACTTTGACCGAACATAAACTTTTTCGAGGGTAAAATTTTTCTATCTCCTTCGACCGAACATAAACTTTTTCGAGGGTAAAATTTTTCTAAGTCCATCGACTTTGACCGAACATAAACTTTTTCGAGGGTAAAATTTTTCTATCTCCTTCGACCGAACATAAACTTTTTCGAGGGTAAAATTTTTCTAAGTCCATCGACTTTGACCGAACATAAACTTTTTCGAGGGTAAAATTTTTCTATCTCCTTCGACCGAACATAAACTTTTTCGAGGGTAAAATTTTTCTAAGTCCATCGACTTTGACCGAACATAAACTTTTTCGAGGGTAAAATTTTTCTATCTCCTTCGACCGAACATAAACTTTTTCGAGGGTAAAATTTTTCTAAGTCCATCGACTTTGACCGAACATAAACTTTTTCGAGGGTAAAATTTTTCTATCTCCTTCGACCGAACATAAACTTTTTCGAGGGTAAAATTTTTCCAAGTCCATCGACTTTGACCGAACATAAACTTTTTCGAGGGTAAAATTTTTCTATCTCCTTCGACCGAACATAAACTTTTTCGAGGGTAAAATTTTTCTATCTCCTTCGACCGAACATAAACTTTTTCGAGGGTAAAATTTTTCTAAGTCCATCGACTTTGACCGAACATAAACTTTTTCGAGGGTAAAATTTTTCTATCTCCTTCGACCGAACATAAACTTTTTCGAGGGTAAAATTTTTCTAAGTCCATCGACTTTGACCGAACATAAACTTTTTCGAGGGTAAAATTTTTCTATCTCCTTCGACCGAACATAAACTTTTTCGAGGGTAAAATTTTTCTAAGTCCATCGACTTTGACCGAACATAAACTTTTTCGAGGGTAAAATTTTTCTATCTCCTTCGACCGAACATAAACTTTTTCGAGGGTGAAATTTTTCTAAGTCCATCGACTTTGACCGAACATAAACTTTTTCGAGGGTAAAATTTTTCTATCTCCTTCGACCGAACATAAACTTTTTCGAGGGTAAAATTTTTCTAAGTCCATCGACTTTGACCGAACATAAACTTTTTCGAGGGTAAAATTTTTCTATCTCCTTCGACCGAACATAAACTTTTTCGAGGGTAAAATTTTTCTAAGTCCATCGACTTTGACCGAACATAAACTTTTTCGAGGGTAAAATTTTTCTATCTCCTTCGACCGAACATAAACTTTTTCGAGGGTAAAATTTTTCTAAGTCCATCGACTTTGACCGAACATAAACTTTTTCGAGGGTAAAATTTTTCTATCTCCTTCGACCGAACATAAACTTTTTCGAGGGTAAAATTTTTCTAAGTCCATCGACTTTGACCGAACATAAACTTTTTCGAGGGTAAAATTTTTCTATCTCCTTCGACCGAACATAAACTTTTTCGAGGGTAAAATTTTTCTAAGTCCATCGACTTTGACCGAACATAAACTTTTTCGAGGGTAAAATTTTTCTATCTCCTTCGACCGAACATAAACTTTTTCGAGGGTAAAATTTTTCCAAGTCCATCGACTTTGACCGAACATAAACTTTTTCGAGGGTAAAATTTTTCTATCTCCTTCGACCGAACATAAACTTTTTCGAGGGTAAAATTTTTCTATCTCCTTCGACCGAACATAAACTTTTTCGAGGGTAAAATTTTTCTAAGTCCATCGACTTTGACCGAACATAAACTTTTTCGAGGGTAAAATTTTTCTATCTCCTTCGACCGAACATAAACTTTTTCGAGGGTAAAATTTTTCTAAGTCCATCGACTTTGACCGAACATAAACTTTTTCGAGGGTAAAATTTTTCTATCTCCTTCGACCGAACATAAACTTTTTCGAGGGTAAAATTTTTCTAAGTCCATCGACTTTGACCGAACATAAACTTTTTCGAGGGTAAAATTTTTCTATCTCCTTCGACCGAACATAAACTTTTTCGAGGGTGAAATTTTTCTAAGTCCATCGACTTTGACCGAACATAAACTTTTTCGAGGGTAAAATTTTTCTATCTCCTTCGACCGAACATAAACTTTTTCGAGGGTAAAATTTTTCTAAGTCCATCGACTTTGACCGAACATAAACTTTTTCGAGGGTAAAATTTTTCTATCTCCTTCGACCGAACATAAACTT
>OX382187.1:9320456-9325456 GCA_947507545.1 Clistopyga incitator | reverse complement strand
TCTCTCTCTCTCTCTCACGCTCTCTCTCCCACTCACTCTACTGCGTGGGCCTGGCTCTTCAGCCACATGACCTCTTCGCAGTATCCGGCGAACGCGTCGAATGCCCCCGACGTCGACACCAATTGGTGCGCCGCTTCGGGCCATTGACGTCCGCCTATAAACTCGTTGAGAGCCACCCTCTGTGGCTCGTAGTTTGCACACTCGAGGAGGACGTGTCTAGCGTCTTCCGGCACACCGCAGGCCTCGCAGTCCCCTCCGTCGGCGAGTCCCAGCGACGCTAGACGGTCGCGGAAATCGCCGTGGCCGGTGACGACTTGAGAGACCCAGTGGCTTGGCCGGAACCATTTCGCTGCCAGTCTTTCTCGGATGTTGTTGAAGAAGGCGAATGTGGTACGGCCTTTTTGTGACGATTGCCACGCGGCCTGCCACATGTTTTCCGCCTGAACCTTGATTAGATCGACGGCGTTGGTGTCACCACCGTCGATCTGGACGCCGTTGATGATGGCGTTTCTCCCTATCCTAATCTGATAACGCGCTCGGCGTTCTTCTAGGAGAAGGTCGACCGGGGTCGCGCCCGCAGTGACACAGAGCGAAGCCCACGATGACGTCCGATAGGCGGACGCCACCGATATCAACGCTCTGCGCTGCAGGGACCTAAGGACCTTCAGATCCCCATCGTTGCACAGGTCCGACCACCCCGCGGCGGCATACGTTACCGTCGGGAGGAAGACGCCCCTGTACATCGTTGCAAGGGATCCGAATCGCAGACCCCAGCGGCTTCCCGCCAACTTCGCCAGTTTGCCGAAGAGGAGTCCCACTTTGCCACTTAGGTGGTTGCAGTGAGACCGTACTCCCAGGCATCTGTCGAAGTGTACCCCCAGGTACCTGACGCTGTTCTTAAACTTTATCGAACCGTTTCCTAATCTAATCACTGGGGGCCTGTTCACCAGATTCGGTTTCCTAACTGCTTTGCGCGCTCTATCCGGTCGGGATTTATCTACCGGTGCTGGACGTTTCCAGTCACTTTTCAAAACTATGGCCTCGGTCTTCCGCTCAGAGAGCTGAAGCTTGGCCGACCGGCACCAGTCCACTATGCGATTGACAATGGACTGGGCCCTAACTTCGATACTCCTACGTGAGTCGCCTGTCACGAGGACGAGTAGATCGTCCGCGTAGGCGACGAAGTTGTCCGGGGCTATATCCTCCAAGATGCGAAGGAGCCCATCGAACATGAGGTTCCAGCAGACTGGGCCTAAGACAGATCCTTGTGGACAGCCCCTCGATGCCTGCTTGGTAACCTCTTCTTTGCCTATCGAGATTTTCACCCTTCGACCGTCGAAGTAGCTCTGAAGTACTTCGAAAACGTTCTTAGGGCACTCTCTCTCTTGAAGGCTCTGAAGAACCAAGGGCCACCATACGTTGTCAAAAGCCCCGGATATGTCGAAGAGAAGCGCCACAGCGTAGGCGTCCTCGCAGACGCTCACCATGCGACGCATCTCCACAACAGCATCTTCGGCCGACTTGGACGGCATGAAACCGTACTGTCGGTCGGAGATTTTCCCCGGAGCAGTTGCCGTCAACGCAAGCCGCGCCTTGATTAATTTCTCGAAGACCTTACCGACAACCGAAAGTAAACAGATGGGCCTATACGATTTCGGGTCCTTCTCGTCCTTGTCCTCGCCCTTTAGGAGCATTCTAAGAGAGCCCTCCTTCCAGGCTGAGGGAAAGACGCCCCATTGAAGGCACCCGTTAAAAAGCCGTACCATTTGCTCGGGGATGACGGAGAAAGCTCTCTTGATAACCTCGACCTCAATGAGGTCAAGGCCCGGAGCTTTTCCATTCTTGAGCGAGCGGAGTGCCTTAGAGACATCCGCTTTCTCGAACACAGGGGCGTCGGGGGTGTCGGGTGCGAATCGCGCACCGTCTCTCACCTCCCGTTGCTCGGCTGTGTCCTCGTCGACGACGTCGTCGGGGACGTGCGTGTCCAGGAGGTGGCTGGCCGTCTTTGTCATATCCAGGGTGAAATCTTCGCCACACCGGATGGTGCTGAGCACCTTCTCTATACGGAATTTATCCGCTTGGAGCTTATAGACGATGCCCCAAGGTTCCGCATTCCCGTTCGATGTGACGAAGTTTCTCCAGCTTTGTCGTTTCGCGGATCTCACCTCGTTTTTGTAGGCCCTGAGTGACTCACGGTACCCCAGCAACTTCGGCTCGTATTCCGCGCTTCCGACTTCCTCTTTCTGCCACGCACGTCTTTTTTGGTAGCAGGCTTTCTTCAGATTTGTAAGGGTAGGTGTCCACCACGGATTGGACCTAATGAAGCGTTTCTTCCGCGGCATCGACTGGGTGCAGGCTTCCGTGAGGACGCCTGTGAGAGTCTCTGCCATCCTATCTACGTCTTCCGTAGACTCCAGTGCGAGGGTCTCCAGCCTGGACTTTGAGAGGTCCTTCAAGATCTCGGAGAATCGGGCCCAGTCTGCTTTCTTGATGTTGAAACGACTGTGTCCGAAGCTCCGGTCATTTCTTGCGGCTTTCGGCACCCGCAGGCTGATCGTCACGGCGTTGTGATCGCTCGAGGTGTAATCCTCGTGCACTTTCCATTCCCCGATGAACCTGGCAATGGACGGTGACCCCAGGGTAACGTCGATGAATGACGAACCCCTTGTCGACCGAAAAGTGGCAGGCTGCCCCGCGTCGTTCACAACGTGATAGCCAAATTGCCGAATCAGTGCTTCGAGGTGCTCTCCGCGTTCGTCTGTCGTCGGAGAACCCCAAAGCGCTGACCGCGCATTGGCATCTAATGCTACCAACACTCTCTTCCCCCTCAGACAGTGAAGAACCTTTTCGAGGTGTCTGAGGTGCAACCCGATGTCGTCTCTGTACTGGAAGTAGTGAGAGACGACGTACATCGTGAAGCTGGGCGCCTGTATCTCCGCACACACGCAGTGCGGAGTACTAAGCTGCGAGATGAAGATCATCTGAAATACGGGGTTGCATACTGCCACCGCAGCCCACGGATATTGTGAGCGTACGGCGGCCACCCGCATTCCGATGCCAAGACCGTAGAAGGTGTGGCTCTGGTTCTGCTTTCTGGCGTATGGCTCCTGCAAGAGCAGGATGTCCAGCCGCCTCGCAGCAGCCAGCTCGCGCACCTCCCCGGAAACGACAGCTGAACGACGCATGTTCAGCTGCATGACCCTGATCCTCGTGGTATTGGCCGTCCCGCGCGTGGCCGTATTAGTGGGGAGTTGGGGGGGGTGTCTAACCGCGTGCGCGTCTTTGCCCTGTGCGGAGTGTTCCTCGCGTCCAGCCCCGGTAGGCTGAATCGCGAGCCTATCGCATCTGTCCAGCACGATCTGGACAATTGGCAGACCCGGTGTCGCCTTACTTTTACAAACTGTCGCGGGGCTAATATTTACGGTCGATTTTTCAGGCCCAGCCTCGGTAGGCTGGGGCCTGCTCGCGATCGCGTTTGTGACAGCGTCACACCTACTGACAACGATGCTGACGGCGCGAAGGCCGATACCCTGGAGCAAGCTGTCGCGCGGATTACAGCCACTCACACTCGTGGACCGGCGGGAACGTTGAGCCGGAGAAGAGGTCGAGGATGAAGGGACCGTCAACGCCCCCGCGGCCAGTCGTGTGTTCGACCTCGCGACGACGCTTGCGCTTCCTCCTCCCGCGCAGGGCGCTGCGCTTGGTTGCCGGTGCGCGGCCAAGCGAGCGCTCCTCCTCGTACCCCCCAGTACCCCGGTTAATTTCGATTCCATTTAGTTCCCACGAGAGAGGTCGGAAATAAAAGACACAGGGTGAACCAGAGCCGCCATAGTCCACCCGGGCGAATTGATACGGTTTCGGGGGCCGCCAACCACCCTAGCCGCCACGCTTGAGACAGGACTTTAACCCCTCCTGCCATGAGACCATCACCACGTAGGTCCAGCTTAGTCTAGGGTTTACGTTGGGGACATGGCAGATGCCAGAGGACCCATCTGTACAAAAAGAAAAAGCTAAAGAAAAAGAGAAAAAATAAGGGTATTCTAATTAGTACTTAGCCTAACTATTCTATATCTACTACCCCCAGTTCCGTCACCGTCGGAAGTCTAGGAATTCCGACGATGCAGGGCCCGGTTGGGTATGCACAGCGGCGCATGCCATCGCCCTCACTGCGTAGAGCGAGAACGTGGCAGGGCCGCCGCCCGCTGCTTATATCCTGGAAAGAGAGAAAAATGAGATTAGTTGGGGGAAGGGGGATGCCGCCGGTTCCCGCACTGCCAAGAGCGTGCATTCTTGGCAGTGTGGGGCCCGGTTCGGCAGGGTAGGGCGACCCGCCTCGTCTTCTCCGTGTAGGAGGAGTCCGAGAACGGGATTGCCGAGGGAAGGGTAAGGGGAGAGGACGATGAGATGCCTGCGGAAGAGACCAAGGGAGGAACCGCATGGGACCCGCGCACGCACAGTGCCCAGGGTCCACAGAGCCACGCCCCGACACCGGCCACCCGACTCATCTCTTAGAGGGAGGTCGTCATCCCGCTCGGTGGTGAGGCGGTCGGTTCTATGTTGGATTCATAGTCGGGCGCCCGCCGGTGCAAAGACGCAACCCTGCGCCCCAAGCGAAAGGGACGCGAGCGTCCACACGATTCCCCCCCCAACCCCCACGCAGACACCGCCGTTTGCTTTCCGTTCCCCGTACCCCGAATTGACTTCGGAGTACGGGTTAACAGTGGGTACCACAGGAAGGCAAGCAATCCGACTTGGCACACGGAGAGGCTGTGTATTCGCATCCGCGGCCCAGGTGGTGCTCTCCGCGCGTCGCAGCGTATCGAGGGTTAGCGACTGTCATCACGGTATCAGCGCTCGAGAGGCTTCCCCCGACACTTCGTAGAAGCGACGTGCAGCTAGCACCACCACCCACCAGTAGATAGGGACAGAGGGAATCTCGTTAATCCATTCATGCGCGTCACTAATTAGATGACGAGGCATTTGGCTACCTTAAGAGAGTC
>OX382187.1:9305456-9312956 GCA_947507545.1 Clistopyga incitator | reverse complement strand
CTTTTTCGAGGGTAAAATTTTTCTAAGTCCATCGACTTTGACCGAACATAAACTTTTTCGAGGGTAAAATTTTTCGATCTCCTTCGACCGAACATAAACTTTTTCGAGGGTAAAATTTTTCTAAGTCCATCGACTTTGACCGAACATAAACTTTTTCGAGGGTAAAATTTTTCTATCTCCTTCGACCGAACATAAACTTTTTCGAGGGTAAAATTTTTCTAAGTCCATCGACTTTGACCGAACATAAACTTTTTCGAGGGTAAAATTTTTCTATCTCCTTCGACCGAACATAAACTTTTTCGAGGGTGAAATTTTTCTAAGTCCATCGACTTTGACCGAACATAAACTTTTTCGAGGGTAAAATTTTTCTATCTCCTTCGACCGAACATAAACTTTTTCGAGGGTAAAATTTTTCTAAGTCCATCGACTTTGACCGAACATAAACTTTTTCGAGGGTAAAATTTTTCTATCTCCTTCGACCGAACATAAACTTTTTCGAGGGTAAAATTTTTCTAAGTCCATCGACTTTGACCGAACATAAACTTTTTCGAGGGTAAAATTTTTCTATCTCCTTCGACCGAACATAAACTTTTTCGAGGGTAAAATTTTTCTAAGTCCATCGACTTTGACCGAACATAAACTTTTTCGAGGGTAAAATTTTTCTATCTCCTTCGACCGAACATAAACTTTTTCGAGGGTAAAATTTTTCCAAGTCCATCGACTTTGACCGAACATAAACTTTTTCGAGGGTAAAATTTTTCTATCTCCTTCGACCGAACATAAACTTTTTCGAGGGTAAAATTTTTCTAAGTCCATCGACTTTGACCGAACATAAACTTTTTCGAGGGTAAAATTTTTCTATCTCCTTCGACCGAACATAAACTTTTTCGAGGGTAAAATTTTTCTAAGTCCATCGACTTTGACCGAACATAAACTTTTTCGAGGGTAAAATTTTTCTATCTCCTTCGACCGAACATAAACTTTTTCGAGGGTAAAATTTTTCTAAGTCCATCGACTTTGACCGAACATAAACTTTTTCGAGGGTAAAATTTTTCTATCTCCTTCGACCGAACATAAACTTTTTCGAGGGTAAAATTTTTCTAAGTCCATCGACTTTGACCGAACATAAACTTTTTCGAGGGTAAAATTTTTCTATCTCCTTCGACCGAACATAAACTTTTTCGAGGGTAAAATTTTTCCAAGTCCATCGACTTTGACCGAACATAAACTTTTTCGAGGGTAAAATTTTTCTATCTCCTTCGACCGAACATAAACTTTTTCGAGGGTAAAATTTTTCTAAGTCCATCGACTTTGACCGAACATAAACTTTTTCGAGGGTAAAATTTTTCTATCTCCTTCGACCGAACATAAACTTTTTCGAGGGTAAAATTTTTCTAAGTCCATCGACTTTGACCGAACATAAACTTTTTCGAGGGTAAAATTTTTCTATCTCCTTCGACCGAACATAAACTTTTTCGAGGGTAAAATTTTTCTAAGTCCATCGACTTTGACCGAACATAAACTTTTTCGAGGGTAAAATTTTTCTATCTCCTTCGACCGAACATAAACTTTTTCGAGGGTAAAATTTTTCTAAGTCCATCGACTTTGACCGAACATAAACTTTTTCGAGGGTAAAATTTTTCTATCTCCTTCGACCGAACATAAACTTTTTCGAGGGTAAAATTTTTCTAAGTCCATCGACTTTGACCGAACATAAACTTTTTCGAGGGTAAAATTTTTCTATCTCCTTCGACCGAACATAAACTTTTTCGAGGGTAAAATTTTTCTAAGTCCATCGACTTTGACCGAACATAAACTTTTTCGAGGGTAAAATTTTTCTATCTCCTTCGACCGAACATAAACTTTTTCGAGGGTAAAATTTTTCTAAGTCCATCGACTTTGACCGAACATAAACTTTTTCGAGGGTAAAATTTTTCTATCTCCTTCGACCGAACATAAACTTTTTCGAGGGTGAAATTTTTCTAAGTCCATCGACTTTGACCGAACATAAACTTTTTCGAGGGTAAAATTTTTCTATCTCCTTCGACCGAACATAAACTTTTTCGAGGGTAAAATTTTTCTAAGTCCATCGACTTTGACCGAACATAAACTTTTTCGAGGGTAAAATTTTTCTATCTCCTTCGACCGAACATAAACTTTTTCGAGGGTAAAATTTTTCTAAGTCCATCGACTTTGACCGAACATAAACTTTTTCGAGGGTAAAATTTTTCTATCTCCTTCGACCGAACATAAACTTTTTCGAGGGTAAAATTTTTCTAAGTCCATCGACTTTGACCGAACATAAACTTTTTCGAGGGTAAAATTTTTCTATCTCCTTCGACCGAACATAAACTTTTTCGAGGGTAAAATTTTTCTAAGTCCATCGACTTTGACCGAACATAAACTTTTTCGAGGGTAAAATTTTTCTATCTCCTTCGACCGAACATAAACTTTTTCGAGGGTAAAATTTTTCTAAGTCCATCGACTTTGACCGAACATAAACTTTTTCGAGGGTAAAATTTTTCTATCTCCTTCGACCGAACATAAACTTTTTCGAGGGTAAAATTTTTCTAAGTCCATCGACTTTGACCGAACATAAACTTTTTCGAGGGTAAAATTTTTCTATCTCCTTCGACCGAACATAAACTTTTTCGAGGGTAAAATTTTTCTAAGTCCATCGACTTTGACCGAACATAAACTTTTTCGAGGGTAAAATTTTTCTATCTCCTTCGACCGAACATAAACTTTTTCGAGGGTAAAATTTTTCTAAGTCCATCGACTTTGACCGAACATAAACTTTTTCGAGGGTAAAATTTTTCTATCTCCTTCGACCGAACATAAACTTTTTCGAGGGTAAAATTTTTCTAAGTCCATCGACTTTGACCGAACATAAACTTTTTCGAGGGTAAAATTTTTCTATCTCCTTCGACCGAACATAAACTTTTTCGAGGGTAAAATTTTTCTAAGTCCATCGACTTTGACCGAACATAAACTTTTTCGAGGGTAAAATTTTTCTATCTCCTTCGACCGAACATAAACTTTTTCGAGGGTAAAATTTTTCTAAGTCCATCGACTTTGACCGAACATAAACTTTTTCGAGGGTAAAATTTTTCTATCTCCTTCGACCGAACATAAACTTTTTCGAGGGTAAAATTTTTCTAAGTCCATCGACTTTGACCGAACATAAACTTTTTCGAGGGTAAAATTTTTCTATCTCCTTCGACCGAACATAAACTTTTTCGAGGGTAAAATTTTTCCAAGTCCATCGACTTTGACCGAACATAAACTTTTTCGAGGGTAAAATTTTTCTATCTCCTTCGACCGAACATAAACTTTTTCGAGGGTAAAATTTTTCTAAGTCCATCGACTTTGACCGAACATAAACTTTTTCGAGGGTAAAATTTTTCTATCTCCTTCGACCGAACATAAACTTTTTCGAGGGTAAAATTTTTCTAAGTCCATCGACTTTGACCGAACATAAACTTTTTCGAGGGTAAAATTTTTCTATCTCCTTCGACCGAACATAAACTTTTTCGAGGGTAAAATTTTTCTAAGTCCATCGACTTTGACCGAACATAAACTTTTTCGAGGGTAAAATTTTTCTATCTCCTTCGACCGAACATAAACTTTTTCGAGGGTAAAATTTTTCCAAGTCCATCGACTTTGACCGAACATAAACTTTTTCGAGGGTAAAATTTTTCTATCTCCTTCGACCGAACATAAACTTTTTCGAGGGTAAAATTTTTCTAAGTCCATCGACTTTGACCGAACATAAACTTTTTCGAGGGTAAAATTTTTCTATCTCCTTCGACCGAACATAAACTTTTTCGAGGGTAAAATTTTTCTAAGTCCATCGACTTTGACCGAACATAAACTTTTTCGAGGGTAAAATTTTTCTATCTCCTTCGACCGAACATAAACTTTTTCGAGGGTAAAATTTTTCTAAGTCCATCGACTTTGACCGAACATAAACTTTTTCGAGGGTAAAATTTTTCTATCTCCTTCGACCGAACATAAACTTTTTCGAGGGTAAAATTTTTCTAAGTCCATCGACTTTGACCGAACATAAACTTTTTCGAGGGTAAAATTTTTCTATCTCCTTCGACCGAACATAAACTTTTTCGAGGGTAAAATTTTTCCAAGTCCATCGACTTTGACCGAACATAAACTTTTTCGAGGGTAAAATTTTTCTATCTCCTTCGACCGAACATAAACTTTTTCGAGGGTAAAATTTTTCTAAGTCCATCGACTTTGACCGAACATAAACTTTTTCGAGGGTAAAATTTTTCTATCTCCTTCGACCGAACATAAACTTTTTCGAGGGTAAAATTTTTCTAAGTCCATCGACTTTGACCGAACATAAACTTTTTCGAGGGTAAAATTTTTCTATCTCCTTCGACCGAACATAAACTTTTTCGAGGGTAAAATTTTTCTAAGTCCATCGACTTTGACCGAACATAAACTTTTTCGAGGGTAAAATTTTTCTATCTCCTTCGACCGAACATAAACTTTTTCGAGGGTAAAATTTTTCTAAGTCCATCGACTTTGACCGAACATAAACTTTTTCGAGGGTAAAATTTTTCTATCTCCTTCGACCGAACATAAACTTTTTCGAGGGTAAAATTTTTCTAAGTCCATCGACTTTGACCGAACATAAACTTTTTCGAGGGTAAAATTTTTCTATCTCCTTCGACCGAACATAAACTTTTTCGAGGGTAAAATTTTTCCAAGTCCATCGACTTTGACCGAACATAAACTTTTTCGAGGGTAAAATTTTTCTATCTCCTTCGACCGAACATAAACTTTTTCGAGGGTAAAATTTTTCTAAGTCCATCGACTTTGACCGAACATAAACTTTTTCGAGGGTAAAATTTTTCTATCTCCTTCGACCGAACATAAACTTTTTCGAGGGTAAAATTTTTCTAAGTCCATCGACTTTGACCGAACATAAACTTTTTCGAGGGTAAAATTTTTCTATCTCCTTCGACCGAACATAAACTTTTTCGAGGGTAAAATTTTTCTAAGTCCATCGACTTTGACCGAACATAAACTTTTTCGAGGGTAAAATTTTTCTATCTCCTTCGACCGAACATAAACTTTTTCGAGGGTAAAATTTTTCTAAGTCCATCGACTTTGACCGAACATAAACTTTTTCGAGGGTAAAATTTTTCTATCTCCTTCGACCGAACATAAACTTTTTCGAGGGTAAAATTTTTCCAAGTCCATCGACTTTGACCGAACATAAACTTTTTCGAGGGTAAAATTTTTCTATCTCCTTCGACCGAACATAAACTTTTTCGAGGGTAAAATTTTTCTAAGTCCATCGACTTTGACCGAACATAAACTTTTTCGAGGGTAAAATTTTTCTATCTCCTTCGACCGAACATAAACTTTTTCGAGGGTAAAATTTTTCTAAGTCCATCGACTTTGACCGAACATAAACTTTTTCGAGGGTAAAATTTTTCTATCTCCTTCGACCGAACATAAACTTTTTCGAGGGTAAAATTTTTCTAAGTCCATCGACTTTGACCGAACATAAACTTTTTCGAGGGTAAAATTTTTCTATCTCCTTCGACCGAACATAAACTTTTTCGAGGGTAAAATTTTTCCAAGTCCATCGACTTTGACCGAACATAAACTTTTTCGAGGGTAAAATTTTTCTATCTCCTTCGACCGAACATAAACTTTTTCGAGGGTAAAATTTTTCTAAGTCCATCGACTTTGACCGAACATAAACTTTTTCGAGGGTAAAATTTTTCTATCTCCTTCGACCGAACATAAACTTTTTCGAGGGTAAAATTTTTCTAAGTCCATCGACTTTGACCGAACATAAACTTTTTCGAGGGTAAAATTTTTCTATCTCCTTCGACCGAACATAAACTTTTTCGAGGGTAAAATTTTTCTAAGTCCATCGACTTTGACCGAACATAAACTTTTTCGAGGGTAAAATTTTTCTATCTCCTTCGACCGAACATAAACTTTTTCGAGGGTGAAATTTTTCTAAGTCCATCGACTTTGACCGAACATAAACTTTTTCGAGGGTAAAATTTTTCTATCTCCTTCGACCGAACATAAACTTTTTCGAGGGTAAAATTTTTCTAAGTCCATCGACTTTGACCGAACATAAACTTTTTCGAGGGTAAAATTTTTCTATCTCCTTCGACCGAACATAAACTTTTTCGAGGGTAAAATTTTTCTAAGTCCATCGACTTCGACCGAACATAAACTTTTTCGAGGGTAAAATTTTTCTATCTCCTTCGACCGAACATAAACTTTTTCGAGGGTAAAATTTTTCTAAGTCCATCGACTTTGACCGAACATAAACTTTTTCGAGGGTAAAATTTTTCTATCTCCTTCGACCGAACATAAACTTTTTCGAGGGTAAAATTTTTCTAAGTCCATCGACTTTGACCGAACATAAACTTTTTCGAGGGTAAAATTTTTCTATCTCCTTCGACCGAACATAAACTTTTTCGAGGGTAAAATTTTTCTAAGTCCATCGACTTTGACCGAACATAAACTTTTTCGAGGGTAAAATTTTTCTATCTCCTTCGACCGAACATAAACTTTTTCGAGGGTAAAATTTTTCTAAGTCCATCGACTTTGACCGAACATAAACTTTTTCGAGGGTAAAATTTTTCTATCTCCTTCGACCGAACATAAACTTTTTCGAGGGTAAAATTTTTCTAAGTCCATCGACTTTGACCGAACATAAACTTTTTCGAGGGTAAAATTTTTCCATCTCCTTCGACCGAACATAAACTTTTTCGAGGGTAAAATTTTTCCAAGTCCATCGACTTTGACCGAACATAAACTTTTTCGAGGGTAAAATTTTTCTATCTCCTTCGACCGAACATAAACTTTTTCGAGGGTAAAATTTTTCTAAGTCCATCGACTTTGACCGAACATAAACTTTTTCGAGGGTAAAATTTTTCTATCTCCTTCGACCGAACATAAACTTTTTCGAGGGTAAAATTTTTCTAAGTCCATCGACTTTGACCGAACATAAACTTTTTCGAGGGTAAAATTTTTCTATCTCCTTCGACCGAACATAAACTTTTTCGAGGGTAAAATTTTTCTAAGTCCATCGACTTTGACCGAACATAAACTTTTTCGAGGGTAAAATTTTTCTATCTCCTTCGACCGAACATAAACTTTTTCGAGGGTAAAATTTTTCTAAGTCCATCGACTTTGACCGAACATAAACTTTTTCGAGGGTAAAATTTTTCTATCTCCTTCGACCGAACATAAACTTTTTCGAGGGTAAAATTTTTCTAAGTCCATCGACTTTGACCGAACATAAACTTTTTCGAGGGTAAAATTTTTCTATCTCCTTCGACCGAACATAAACTTTTTCGAGGGTAAAATTTTTCTAAGTCCATCGACTTTGACCGAACATAAACTTTTTCGAGGGTAAAATTTTTCTATCTCCTTCGACCGAACATAAACTTTTTCGAGGGTAAAATTTTTCTAAGTCCATCGACTTTGACCGAACATAAA
>OX382187.1:9287956-9292956 GCA_947507545.1 Clistopyga incitator | reverse complement strand
TTCGACCGAACATAAACTTTTTCGAGGGTAAAATTTTTCTAAGTCCATCGACTTTGACCGAACATAAACTTTTTCGAGGGTAAAATTTTTCTATCTCCTTCGACCGAACATAAACTTTTTCGAGGGTAAAATTTTTCTAAGTCCATCGACTTTGACCGAACATAAACTTTTTCGAGGGTAAAATTTTTCTATCTCCTTCGACCGAACATAAACTTTTTCGAGGGTAAAATTTTTCTAAGTCCATCGACTTTGACCGAACATAAACTTTTTCGAGGGTAAAATTTTTCTATCTCCTTCGACCGAACATAAACTTTTTCGAGGGTAAAATTTTTCTAAGTCCATCGACTTTGACCGAACATAAACTTTTTCGAGGGTAAAATTTTTCTATCTCCTTCGACCGAACATAAACTTTTTCGAGGGTAAAATTTTTCTAAGTCCATCGACTTTGACCGAACATAAACTTTTTCGAGGGTAAAATTTTTCTATCTCCTTCGACCGAACATAAACTTTTTCGAGGGTAAAATTTTTCTAAGTCCATCGACTTTGACCGAACATAAACTTTTTCGAGGGTAAAATTTTTCTATCTCCTTCGACCGAACATAAACTTTTTCGAGGGTAAAATTTTTCTAAGTCCATCGACTTTGACCGAACATAAACTTTTTCGAGGGTAAAATTTTTCTATCTCCTTCGACCGAACATAAACTTTTTCGAGGGTAAAATTTTTCTAAGTCCATCGACTTTGACCGAACATAAACTTTTTCGAGGGTAAAATTTTTCTATCTCCTTCGACCGAACATAAACTTTTTCGAGGGTAAAATTTTTCTAAGTCCATCGACTTTGACCGAACATAAACTTTTTCGAGGGTAAAATTTTTCTATCTCCTTCGACCGAACATAAACTTTTTCGAGGGTAAAATTTTTCTAAGTCCATCGACTTTGACCGAACATAAACTTTTTCGAGGGTAAAATTTTTCTATCTCCTTCGACCGAACATAAACTTTTTCGAGGGTAAAATTTTTCCAAGTCCATCGACTTTGACCGAACATAAACTTTTTCGAGGGTAAAATTTTTCTATCTCCTTCGACCGAACATAAACTTTTTCGAGGGTAAAATTTTTCTAAGTCCATCGACTTTGACCGAACATAAACTTTTTCGAGGGTAAAATTTTTCTATCTCCTTCGACCGAACATAAACTTTTTCGAGGGTAAAATTTTTCTAAGTCCATCGACTTTGACCGAACATAAACTTTTTCGAGGGTAAAATTTTTCTATCTCCTTCGACCGAACATAAACTTTTTCGAGGGTAAAATTTTTCTAAGTCCATCGACTTTGACCGAACATAAACTTTTTCGAGGGTAAAATTTTTCTATCTCCTTCGACCGAACATAAACTTTTTCGAGGGTAAAATTTTTCTAAGTCCATCGACTTTGACCGAACATAAACTTTTTCGAGGGTAAAATTTTTCTATCTCCTTCGACCGAACATAAACTTTTTCGAGGGTAAAATTTTTCTAAGTCCATCGACTTTGACCGAACATAAACTTTTTCGAGGGTAAAATTTTTCTATCTCCTTCGACCGAACATAAACTTTTTCGAGGGTAAAATTTTTCTAAGTCCATCGACTTTGACCGAACATAAACTTTTTCGAGGGTAAAATTTTTCTATCTCCTTCGACCGAACATAAACTTTTTCGAGGGTGAAATTTTTCTAAGTCCATCGACTTTGACCGAACATAAACTTTTTCGAGGGTAAAATTTTTCTATCTCCTTCGACCGAACATAAACTTTTTCGAGGGTAAAATTTTTCTAAGTCCATCGACTTTGACCGAACATAAACTTTTTCGAGGGTAAAATTTTTCTATCTCCTTCGACCGAACATAAACTTTTTCGAGGGTAAAATTTTTCTAAGTCCATCGACTTTGACCGAACATAAACTTTTTCGAGGGTAAAATTTTTCTATCTCCTTCGACCGAACATAAACTTTTTCGAGGGTAAAATTTTTCTAAGTCCATCGACTTTGACCGAACATAAACTTTTTCGAGGGTAAAATTTTTCTATCTCCTTCGACCGAACATAAACTTTTTCGAGGGTAAAATTTTTCTAAGTCCATCGACTTTGACCGAACATAAACTTTTTCGAGGGTAAAATTTTTCTATCTCCTTCGACCGAACATAAACTTTTTCGAGGGTAAAATTTTTCTAAGTCCATCGACTTTGACCGAACATAAACTTTTTCGAGGGTAAAATTTTTCTATCTCCTTCGACCGAACATAAACTTTTTCGAGGGTAAAATTTTTCTAAGTCCATCGACTTTGACCGAACATAAACTTTTTCGAGGGTAAAATTTTTCTATCTCCTTCGACCGAACATAAACTTTTTCGAGGGTAAAATTTTTCTAAGTCCATCGACTTTGACCGAACATAAACTTTTTCGAGGGTAAAATTTTTCCATCTCCTTCGACCGAACATAAACTTTTTCGAGGGTAAAATTTTTCCAAGTCCATCGACTTTGACCGAACATAAACTTTTTCGAGGGTAAAATTTTTCTATCTCCTTCGACCGAACATAAACTTTTTCGAGGGTAAAATTTTTCTAAGTCCATCGACTTTGACCGAACATAAACTTTTTCGAGGGTAAAATTTTTCTATCTCCTTCGACCGAACATAAACTTTTTCGAGGGTAAAATTTTTCTAAGTCCATCGACTTTGACCGAACATAAACTTTTTCGAGGGTAAAATTTTTCTATCTCCTTCGACCGAACATAAACTTTTTCGAGGGTAAAATTTTTCTAAGTCCATCGACTTTGACCGAACATAAACTTTTTCGAGGGTAAAATTTTTCTATCTCCTTCGACCGAACATAAACTTTTTCGAGGGTAAAATTTTTCTAAGTCCATCGACTTTGACCGAACATAAACTTTTTCGAGGGTAAAATTTTTCTATCTCCTTCGACCGAACATAAACTTTTTCGAGGGTAAAATTTTTCTAAGTCCATCGACTTTGACCGAACATAAACTTTTTCGAGGGTAAAATTTTTCTATCTCCTTCGACCGAACATAAACTTTTTCGAGGGTAAAATTTTTCTAAGTCCATCGACTTTGACCGAACATAAACTTTTTCGAGGGTAAAATTTTTCTATCTCCTTCGACCGAACATAAACTTTTTCGAGGGTAAAATTTTTCTAAGTCCATCGACTTTGACCGAACATAAACTTTTTCGAGGGTAAAATTTTTCTATCTCCTTCGACCGAACATAAACTTTTTCGAGGGTAAAATTTTTCTAAGTCCATCGACTTTGACCGAACATAAACTTTTTCGAGGGTAAAATTTTTCTATCTCCTTCGACCGAACATAAACTTTTTCGAGGGTAAAATTTTTCTAAGTCCATCGACTTTGACCGAACATAAACTTTTTCGAGGGTAAAATTTTTCTATCTCCTTCGACCGAACATAAACTTTTTCGAGGGTAAAATTTTTCTAAGTCCATCGACTTTGACCGAACATAAACTTTTTCGAGGGTAAAATTTTTCTAAGTCCATCGACTTTGACCGAACATAAACTTTTTCGAGGGTAAAATTTTTCTATCTCCTTCGACCGAACATAAACTTTTTCGAGGGTAAAATTTTTCTAAGTCCATCGACTTTGACCGAACATAAACTTTTTCGAGGGTAAAATTTTTCTATCTCCTTCGACCGAACATAAACTTTTTCGAGGGTAAAATTTTTCTAAGTCCATCGACTTTGACCGAACATAAACTTTTTCGAGGGTAAAATTTTTCTATCTCCTTCGACCGAACATAAACTTTTTCGAGGGTAAAATTTTTCTAAGTCCATCGACTTTGACCGAACATAAACTTTTTCGAGGGTAAAATTTTTCTATCTCCTTCGACCGAACATAAACTTTTTCGAGGGTAAAATTTTTCCAAGTCCATCGACTTTGACCGAACATAAACTTTTTCGAGGGTAAAATTTTTCTATCTCCTTCGACCGAACATAAACTTTTTCGAGGGTAAAATTTTTCTAAGTCCATCGACTTTGACCGAACATAAACTTTTTCGAGGGTAAAATTTTTCTATCTCCTTCGACCGAACATAAACTTTTTCGAGGGTAAAATTTTTCTAAGTCCATCGACTTTGACCGAACATAAACTTTTTCGAGGGTAAAATTTTTCTATCTCCTTCGACCGAACATAAACTTTTTCGAGGGTAAAATTTTTCTAAGTCCATCGACTTTGACCGAACATAAACTTTTTCGAGGGTAAAATTTTTCTATCTCCTTCGACCGAACATAAACTTTTTCGAGGGTAAAATTTTTCTAAGTCCATCGACTTTGACCGAACATAAACTTTTTCGGGGGTAAAATTTTTCGAAGTACATCGACTTTGACCGAACATAAACTTTTTCGCAAGTGAAAATTTTTTTTTTTCTCCACATCCCACGCGCACTGCTTCGACTCGGGGTGAAAAATTTTTTTTCTCCACATTCCACGCGCATTGCTTGCACTTTGCGTTAAAACGACAAAATCTCAATATCTTCCACGCGCATTGCTTGACTCTTAGTGAAGTGAAAAAAATTTTTTCTCCACATTCCACGCGCATTGCTTGCACTTTGCGTGAAAACGACAAAATCTCAATATCTTCCACGCGCATTGCTTGGCTCTTAGTAAAGTGAAAAAAATTTTTTTTTCTTCACATCCCACGCGCATTGCTTCGACTCGAGGTGAAAAAATTTTTTTCTCCACATTCCACGCGCATTGCTCGCACTTTGCGTGAAAACGACAAAACCTCAATATCTTCCACGCGCATTGCTTGGATCTTAGTGAAGTGAAAAAAATTTTTTCTCCACATTCCACGCGCATTGCTTGCACTTTGCGTGAAAACGACAAAATCTCAATATCCTCCACGCGCATTGCTTGGCTCTTAGTGAGGTGAAAAAATTTTTTTCTCCACATTCCACGCGCATTGCTTGCACTCTGCGTGAAAACGACAAAATCTCAATATCCTCCACGCGC
>OX382187.1:9280456-9282956 GCA_947507545.1 Clistopyga incitator | reverse complement strand
GAGATGGGAATTGCAACTCCCTGCACTTCCTCACACGTCACCGGGTGCCACACGTACTGGAGGTCGGGTCGAGGACGGACCGTTAATTCCTCAGGGGCTTCAAGAGATGGTTGAGACACGTATGGGCCCCAATGTGAAGCCATGGCCTCGACATTAGGGACCTGTGCCTCAACAGCCCCATCCAGAACTTCCTTCGCGGCTCTTCCCATTGTTGTCCTGAAGAGCCGCTGTACGCGGGCATACTCCCGGCGACGGAGTTGCTTTCTCGGTACCCTTTGCGAAGGCAAACGACCTTGAGCCCGCCGACGCGGACGCCTCACCGGTGGGGTCGGGAACACTTGCTGGAGCCACTCTCGGCATCCTGCGGAGACCTCCCTCTGATCAAGGCAATCAATTGCTACATCAACCAAACGGAGGGCCCCGAAGACTCGAATCTGCTCTACAACCGGTATCAATCGGAGTATCGCATCATCGAGTTCGCCGAATACAGCGCTCCAGCGACCAGATGTTCTGGCACGAGGAGAGGCCCGAGCCGGCGACAATGGTTGTTCGCTTGCCGCCGCAGTAGGCGTACTTGGAGGAGAACCCTCGGGGGGGTCTTCTCCAGCCAACTGATGCTCGGACAACGAGGCCTCGGATCCGCTATCGTCATTACCGATTACCGGAGGAGGCGCCCCGAAGGGGACCAGCTCCGGAACAGCAACGAGATCCTGAGACGCGGCAGCTACCAGAGCCTTGTACACCGCGCCCCTGCGGACACCCTTGATGGAATCTAGAGTCCGCGCCCCGTGGAACGCCTCAACAAGGTGTTTATTCATGTAGCGTACTCCACGGGACGCGGCCAAGGCCTCCTCCCTCGCGAGGAGCCGGAGCTCCTCTTGGTTCCAACGCCTCTTAACCTCCGGGAGGCGGATTTCCGCGTTGACAGCCTCAAGGTGTTCGTGTCTTCGGTGCACTCCCAGTCCGATCTTCGTCACGAAAGAACGAGCGCATTCCGGGCAGATGAACGTCGGCTCGGCCCGCTCAGGTGGACGTCGTGCGGGCCGTGGGTCTGGGGGGTTCGGTGGATTTTGACGGGGGCGTAGGCGGGCATCACGGGGGCGGGGGTTTGCTGGGGGCGAAACGGGTTCGCGGGACGTTGAGGGGGCAGCGGCCTCTCTTGCGGGGTCGACGCTCCGAGTACGCCGATTACATTTATAATTTTTCTTTCCGAATGTAGGGCCCGCAAAATGTCGGCGCGGAGGGCTGGCAACCCCCCGCACCCGAGGAGCTAGGCTCCAGCCTCCTCCCATACGCCGAGCCGAAGCCCGGCGCAAGTCCACCGCCGCTCTAGAGCAGGGAGGCAGGCACATGGCCCCCGAAGGGACCTTACGATGGACTAACTAGGGAGCGGCGGGATCGTCACACCCTTAAGAGAGTCATAGTTACTCCCGCCGTTTACCCGCGCTTGCTTGAATTTCTTCACGTTGACATTCAGAGCACTGGGCAGAAATCACATTGCGTCAACACCCGCGAGGGCCATCGCAATGCTTTGTTTTAATTAGACAGTCGGATTCCCCTAGTCCGTGCCAGTTCTGAGCTGAGCGTTGAATGGCGGCCGAAGAGGACGACCAAGACGGCGCGAACCACCAAGGAAGCCTCGCAGCAAGGAAGATCCGCGGGAGGCCAAGGCACGGGACCGAGCTCGGATCTGCAACAGAAATAACCGTGAAGAAATTCCCATCGTTCACCTCGCCCAGGCCCGGCACGTTAGCCAAACCCGCTTCCCTAACAAGCCCGACGCGCCCCGCTCCTCAGAGCCAATCCTTATTCCGAAGTTACGGATCCAATTTGCCGACTTCCCTTACCTACATTAGTCTATCGACTAGAGGCTCTTTACCTTGGAGACCTGCTGCGGATATGGGTACGAACCGGCGCGACACCTCCACGTGGCCCTCTCCTGGATTTTCAAGGTCCGAGGGGAAGATCCGGACACCGCCGCAACTGCGGTGCTCTTCGCGTTCCAAACCCTATCTCCCTGCTAGAGGTTTCCAGGGAACTCGAACGCTTATGCAGAAAAGAAAACTCTTCCCGGATCTCCCGACGGCGTCTCCAGGTCATTTTGGGTTACCCCGACGAACTCTCTTGCGAGGGCCCGAATTGTATACGGTTCCGCTGCCGGGTTCCGGAATAGGAACCGGATTCCCTTTCGCCCGACGGGTGTGACACGTAATTAGATATTACATTCTGTGACTCAAACACCGTCATCAACATAGGATTTCTCCTAGGGCTTAGGATCGACTGACTCGTGTGCAACGGCTGTTCACACGAAACCCTTCTCCACGTCAGTCCTCCAGGGCCTCGCTGGAGTATTTGCTACTACCACCAAGATCTGCACCGACGGCGGCTCCAGGCAGGCTCACGCCCAGACCCTTCTGCGCACACCGCCGCGACCCTCCTACTCGTCAGGGCTTCATGACGGAGAAGTAAACTCCTCCGCCTCACTTGCCACTGACGGCAG
>OX382187.1:9265456-9272956 GCA_947507545.1 Clistopyga incitator | reverse complement strand
TTTTCGAGGGTAAAATTTTTCTAAGTCCATCGACTTTGACCGAACATAAACTTTTTCGAGGGTAAAATTTTTCTATCTCCTTCGACCGAACATAAACTTTTTCGAGGGTAAAATTTTTCTAAGTCCATCGACTTTGACCGAACATAAACTTTTTCGAGGGTAAAATTTTTCTATCTCCTTCGACCGAACATAAACTTTTTCGAGGGTAAAATTTTTCTAAGTCCATCGACTTTGACCGAACATAAACTTTTTCGAGGGTAAAATTTTTCTATCTCCTTCGACCGAACATAAACTTTTTCGAGGGTAAAATTTTTCTAAGTCCATCGACTTTGACCGAACATAAACTTTTTCGAGGGTAAAATTTTTCTATCTCCTTCGACCGAACATAAACTTTTTCGAGGGTAAAATTTTTCCAAGTCCATCGACTTTGACCGAACATAAACTTTTTCGAGGGTAAAATTTTTCTATCTCCTTCGACCGAACATAAACTTTTTCGAGGGTAAAATTTTTCTAAGTCCATCGACTTTGACCGAACATAAACTTTTTCGAGGGTAAAATTTTTCTATCTCCTTCGACCGAACATAAACTTTTTCGAGGGTAAAATTTTTCTAAGTCCATCGACTTTGACCGAACATAAACTTTTTCGAGGGTAAAATTTTTCTATCTCCTTCGACCGAACATAAACTTTTTCGAGGGTAAAATTTTTCTAAGTCCATCGACTTTGACCGAACATAAACTTTTTCGAGGGTAAAATTTTTCTATCTCCTTCGACCGAACATAAACTTTTTCGAGGGTAAAATTTTTCTAAGTCCATCGACTTTGACCGAACATAAACTTTTTCGAGGGTAAAATTTTTCTATCTCCTTCGACCGAACATAAACTTTTTCGAGGGTAAAATTTTTCTAAGTCCATCGACTTTGACCGAACATAAACTTTTTCGAGGGTAAAATTTTTCTATCTCCTTCGACCGAACATAAACTTTTTCGAGGGTAAAATTTTTCCAAGTCCATCGACTTTGACCGAACATAAACTTTTTCGAGGGTAAAATTTTTCTATCTCCTTCGACCGAACATAAACTTTTTCGAGGGTAAAATTTTTCTAAGTCCATCGACTTTGACCGAACATAAACTTTTTCGAGGGTAAAATTTTTCTATCTCCTTCGACCGAACATAAACTTTTTCGAGGGTAAAATTTTTCTAAGTCCATCGACTTTGACCGAACATAAACTTTTTCGAGGGTAAAATTTTTCTATCTCCTTCGACCGAACATAAACTTTTTCGAGGGTAAAATTTTTCTAAGTCCATCGACTTTGACCGAACATAAACTTTTTCGAGGGTAAAATTTTTCTATCTCCTTCGACCGAACATAAACTTTTTCGAGGGTAAAATTTTTCTAAGTCCATCGACTTTGACCGAACATAAACTTTTTCGAGGGTAAAATTTTTCTATCTCCTTCGACCGAACATAAACTTTTTCGAGGGTAAAATTTTTCCAAGTCCATCGACTTTGACCGAACATAAACTTTTTCGAGGGTAAAATTTTTCTATCTCCTTCGACCGAACATAAACTTTTTCGAGGGTAAAATTTTTCTAAGTCCATCGACTTTGACCGAACATAAACTTTTTCGAGGGTAAAATTTTTCTATCTCCTTCGACCGAACATAAACTTTTTCGAGGGTAAAATTTTTCTAAGTCCATCGACTTTGACCGAACATAAACTTTTTCGAGGGTAAAATTTTTCTATCTCCTTCGACCGAACATAAACTTTTTCGAGGGTAAAATTTTTCTAAGTCCATCGACTTTGACCGAACATAAACTTTTTCGAGGGTAAAATTTTTCTATCTCCTTCGACCGAACATAAACTTTTTCGAGGGTAAAATTTTTCTAAGTCCATCGACTTTGACCGAACATAAACTTTTTCGAGGGTAAAATTTTTCTATCTCCTTCGACCGAACATAAACTTTTTCGAGGGTAAAATTTTTCCAAGTCCATCGACTTTGACCGAACATAAACTTTTTCGAGGGTAAAATTTTTCTATCTCCTTCGACCGAACATAAACTTTTTCGAGGGTAAAATTTTTCTATCTCCTTCGACCGAACATAAACTTTTTCGAGGGTAAAATTTTTCTAAGTCCATCGACTTTGACCGAACATAAACTTTTTCGAGGGTAAAATTTTTCTATCTCCTTCGACCGAACATAAACTTTTTCGAGGGTAAAATTTTTCTAAGTCCATCGACTTTGACCGAACATAAACTTTTTCGAGGGTAAAATTTTTCTATCTCCTTCGACCGAACATAAACTTTTTCGAGGGTAAAATTTTTCTAAGTCCATCGACTTTGACCGAACATAAACTTTTTCGAGGGTAAAATTTTTCTATCTCCTTCGACCGAACATAAACTTTTTCGAGGGTGAAATTTTTCTAAGTCCATCGACTTTGACCGAACATAAACTTTTTCGAGGGTAAAATTTTTCTATCTCCTTCGACCGAACATAAACTTTTTCGAGGGTAAAATTTTTCTAAGTCCATCGACTTTGACCGAACATAAACTTTTTCGAGGGTAAAATTTTTCTATCTCCTTCGACCGAACATAAACTTTTTCGAGGGTAAAATTTTTCTAAGTCCATCGACTTTGACCGAACATAAACTTTTTCGAGGGTAAAATTTTTCTATCTCCTTCGACCGAACATAAACTTTTTCGAGGGTAAAATTTTTCTAAGTCCATCGACTTTGACCGAACATAAACTTTTTCGAGGGTAAAATTTTTCTATCTCCTTCGACCGAACATAAACTTTTTCGAGGGTAAAATTTTTCTAAGTCCATCGACTTTGACCGAACATAAACTTTTTCGAGGGTAAAATTTTTCTATCTCCTTCGACCGAACATAAACTTTTTCGAGGGTAAAATTTTTCTAAGTCCATCGACTTTGACCGAACATAAACTTTTTCGAGGGTAAAATTTTTCTATCTCCTTCGACCGAACATAAACTTTTTCGAGGGTAAAATTTTTCTAAGTCCATCGACTTTGACCGAACATAAACTTTTTCGAGGGTAAAATTTTTCTATCTCCTTCGACCGAACATAAACTTTTTCGAGGGTAAAATTTTTCTAAGTCCATCGACTTTGACCGAACATAAACTTTTTCGAGGGTAAAATTTTTCTATCTCCTTCGACCGAACATAAACTTTTTCGAGGGTAAAATTTTTCTAAGTCCATCGACTTTGACCGAACATAAACTTTTTCGAGGGTAAAATTTTTCTATCTCCTTCGACCGAACATAAACTTTTTCGAGGGTAAAATTTTTCTAAGTCCATCGACTTTGACCGAACATAAACTTTTTCGAGGGTAAAATTTTTCTATCTCCTTCGACCGAACATAAACTTTTTCGAGGGTAAAATTTTTCTAAGTCCATCGACTTTGACCGAACATAAACTTTTTCGAGGGTAAAATTTTTCTATCTCCTTCGACCGAACATAAACTTTTTCGAGGGTAAAATTTTTCTAAGTCCATCGACTTTGACCGAACATAAACTTTTTCGAGGGTAAAATTTTTCTATCTCCTTCGACCGAACATAAACTTTTTCGAGGGTAAAATTTTTCTAAGTCCATCGACTTTGACCGAACATAAACTTTTTCGAGGGTAAAATTTTTCTATCTCCTTCGACCGAACATAAACTTTTTCGAGGGTAAAATTTTTCCAAGTCCATCGACTTTGACCGAACATAAACTTTTTCGAGGGTAAAATTTTTCTATCTCCTTCGACCGAACATAAACTTTTTCGAGGGTAAAATTTTTCTAAGTCCATCGACTTTGACCGAACATAAACTTTTTCGAGGGTAAAATTTTTCTATCTCCTTCGACCGAACATAAACTTTTTCGAGGGTAAAATTTTTCTAAGTCCATCGACTTTGACCGAACATAAACTTTTTCGAGGGTAAAATTTTTCTATCTCCTTCGACCGAACATAAACTTTTTCGAGGGTAAAATTTTTCTAAGTCCATCGACTTTGACCGAACATAAACTTTTTCGAGGGTAAAATTTTTCTATCTCCTTCGACCGAACATAAACTTTTTCGAGGGTAAAATTTTTCTAAGTCCATCGACTTTGACCGAACATAAACTTTTTCGAGGGTAAAATTTTTCTATCTCCTTCGACCGAACATAAACTTTTTCGAGGGTAAAATTTTTCTAAGTCCATCGACTTTGACCGAACATAAACTTTTTCGAGGGTAAAATTTTTCTATCTCCTTCGACCGAACATAAACTTTTTCGAGGGTAAAATTTTTCTAAGTCCATCGACTTTGACCGAACATAAACTTTTTCGAGGGTAAAATTTTTCTATCTCCTTCGACCGAACATAAACTTTTTCGAGGGTAAAATTTTTCTAAGTCCATCGACTTTGACCGAACATAAACTTTTTCGAGGGTAAAATTTTTCTATCTCCTTCGACCGAACATAAACTTTTTCGAGGGTAAAATTTTTCTAAGTCCATCGACTTTGACCGAACATAAACTTTTTCGAGGGTAAAATTTTTCTATCTCCTTCGACCGAACATAAACTTTTTCGAGGGTGAAATTTTTCTAAGTCCATCGACTTTGACCGAACATAAACTTTTTCGAGGGTAAAATTTTTCTATCTCCTTCGACCGAACATAAACTTTTTCGAGGGTAAAATTTTTCTAAGTCCATCGACTTTGACCGAACATAAACTTTTTCGAGGGTAAAATTTTTCTATCTCCTTCGACCGAACATAAACTTTTTCGAGGGTAAAATTTTTCTAAGTCCATCGACTTCGACCGAACATAAACTTTTTCGAGGGTAAAATTTTTCTATCTCCTTCGACCGAACATAAACTTTTTCGAGGGTAAAATTTTTCTAAGTCCATCGACTTTGACCGAACATAAACTTTTTCGAGGGTAAAATTTTTCTATCTCCTTCGACCGAACATAAACTTTTTCGAGGGTAAAATTTTTCTAAGTCCATCGACTTTGACCGAACATAAACTTTTTCGAGGGTAAAATTTTTCTATCTCCTTCGACCGAACATAAACTTTTTCGAGGGTAAAATTTTTCTAAGTCCATCGACTTTGACCGAACATAAACTTTTTCGAGGGTAAAATTTTTCTATCTCCTTCGACCGAACATAAACTTTTTCGAGGGTAAAATTTTTCTAAGTCCATCGACTTTGACCGAACATAAACTTTTTCGAGGGTAAAATTTTTCTATCTCCTTCGACCGAACATAAACTTTTTCGAGGGTAAAATTTTTCTAAGTCCATCGACTTTGACCGAACATAAACTTTTTCGAGGGTAAAATTTTTCCTATCTCCTTCGACCGAACATAAACTTTTTCGAGGGTAAAATTTTTCCAAGTCCATCGACTTTGACCGAACATAAACTTTCGAGGTAAAATTTTCTATCTCCTTCGACCGAACATAAACTTTTTCGAGGGTAAAATTTTTCTAAGTCCATCGACTTTGACCGAACATAAACTTTTTCGAGGGTAAAATTTTTCTATCTCCTTCGACCGAACATAAACTTTTTCGAGGGTAAAATTTTTCTAAGTCCATCGACTTTGACCGAACATAAACTTTTTCGAGGGTAAAATTTTTCTATCTCCTTCGACCGAACATAAACTTTTTCGAGGGTAAAATTTTTCTAAGTCCATCGACTTTGACCGAACATAAACTTTTTCGAGGGTAAAATTTTTCTATCTCCTTCGACCGAACATAAACTTTTTCGAGGGTAAAATTTTTCTAAGTCCATCGACTTTGACCGAACATAAACTTTTTCGAGGGTAAAATTTTTCTATCTCCTTCGACCGAACATAAACTTTTTCGAGGGTAAAATTTTTCTAAGTCCATCGACTTTGACCGAACATAAACTTTTTCGAGGGTAAAATTTTTCTATCTCCTTCGACCGAACATAAACTTTTTCGAGGGTAAAATTTTTCTAAGTCCATCGACTTTGACCGAACATAAACTTTTTCGAGGGTAAAATTTTTCTATCTCCTTCGACCGAACATAAACTTTTTCGAGGGTAAAATTTTTCTAAGTCCATCGACTTTGACCGAACATAAACTTTTTCGAGGGTAAAATTTTTCTATCTCCTTCGACCGAACATAAACTTTTTCGAGGGTAAAATTTTTCTAAGTCCATCGACTTTGACCGAACATAAACTTTTTCGAGGGTAAAATTTTTCTATCTCCTTCGACCGAACATAAACTTTTTCGAGGGTAAAATTTTTCTAAGTCCATCGACTTTGACCGAACATAAACTTTTTCGAGGGTAAAATTTTTCTATCTCCTTCGACCGAACATAAACTTTTTCGAGGGTAAAATTTTTCTAAGTCCATCGACTTTGACCGAACATAAACTTTTTCGAGGGTAAAATTTTTCTAGTCTCCTTCGACCGAACATAAACTTTTTCGAGGGTAAAATTTTTCTAGTCTCCTTCGACCGAACATAAACTTTTTCGAGGGTAAAATTTTTCTAAGTCCATCGACTTTGACCGAACATAAACTTTTTCGAGGGTAAAATTTTTCTATCTCCTTCGACCGAACATAAACTTTTTCGAGGGTAAAATTTTTCTAAGTCCATCGACTTTGACCGAACATAAACTTTTTCGAGGGTAAAATTTTTCTATCTCCTTCGACCGAACATAAACTTTTTCGAGGGTAAAATTTTTCTAAGTCCATCGACTTTGACCGAACATAAACTTTTTCGAGGGTAAAATTTTTCTATCTCCTTCGACCGAACATAAACTTTTTCGAGGGTAAAATTTTTCTAAGTCCATCGACTTTGACCGAACATAAACTTTTTCGAGGTAAAATTTTTCTATCTCCTTCGACCGAACATAAACTTTTTCGAGGGTAAAATTTTTCTAAGTCCATCGACTTTGACCGAACATAAACTTTTTCGAGGGTAAAATTTTTCTATCTCCTTCGACCGAACATAAACTTTTTCGAGGGTAAAATTTTTCTAAGTCCATCGACTTCTGACCGAACATAAACTTTTTCGAGGGTAAAATTTTTCTATCTCCTTCGACCGAACATAAACTTTTTCGAGGGTAAAATTTTTCTAAGTCCATCGACTTTGACCGAACATAAACTTTTTCGAGGGTAAAATTTTTCTATCTCCTTCGACCGAACATAAACTTTTTCGAGGGTAAAATTTTTCTAAGTCCATCGACTTTGACCGAACATAAACTTTTTCGAGGGTAAAATTTTTCTATCTCCTTCGACCGAACATAAACTTTTTCGAGGGTAAAATTTTTCTAAGTCCATCGACTTTGACCGAACATAAACTTTTTCGAGGGTAAAATTTTTCTATCTCCTTCGACCGAACATAAACTTTTTCGAGGGTAAAATTTTTCTAAGTCCATCGACTTTGACCGAACATAAACTTTTTCGAGGGTAAAATTTTTCTATCTCCTTCGACCGAACATAAACTTTTTCGAGGGTAAAATTTTTCTAAGTCCATCGACTTTGACCGAACATAAACTTTTTCGA
>OX382187.1:9255456-9257956 GCA_947507545.1 Clistopyga incitator | reverse complement strand
GACTTCCTCTTTCTGCCACGCACGTCTTTTTTGGTAGCAGGCTTTCTTCAGATTGGTGAGGGTAGGTGTCCACCACGGATTGGACCTAATAAAGCGTTTCTTCCGCGGCATCGACTGGGTGCAGGCTTCCGTGAGGACGCCTGTGAGAGTCTCTGCCATCCTATCTACGTCTTCCGTAGACTCCAGTGCGAGGGTCTCCAGCCTGGACTTTGAGAGGTCCTTCAAGATCTCGGAGAATCGGACCCAGTCTGCTTTCTTGATGTTGAAACGACTGTGTCCGAAGCTCCGGTCATTTCTCGCGGCTTTCGGCACCCGCAGGCTGATCGTCACGGCGTTGTGATCGCTCGAGGTGTAATCCTCGTGCACTTTCCATTCCCCGATGAACCTGGCAATGGACGGTGACCCCAGGGTAACGTCGATGAATGACGAACCCCTTGTCGACCGAAAAGTGGCAGGCTGCCCCGCGTCGTTCACAACGTGGTAGCCAAATTGCCGTATCAGTGCTTCGAGGTGCTCTCCGCGTTCGTCCGTCGTCGGAGAGCCCCAAAGCGCTGACCGCGCATTGGCATCTAACGCTACCAACACTCTCTTCCCCCTCAGACAATGAAGAACCTTTTCGAGGTGTCTGAGGTGCAACCCGATATCGTCTCTGTACTGGAAGTAGTGAGAGACGACGTATATCGTGAAGCTGGGCGCCTGTATCTCCGCACACACGCAGTGCGGAGTACTAAGCTGCGAGATGAAGAGCATTTGGAACGCGGGGTTGCAGACAGCCACCGCCGCCCACGGATATTGTGAGCGTACGGCGGCCACCCGCATTCCAATGCCAAGACCGTAGAAGGTGTGGCTCTGGTTCTGCTTTCTGGCGTATGGCTCCTGCAAGAGCAGGATGTCCAGCCGCCTCGCAGCAGCCAGCTCGCGCACCTCCCCGGAAACGACAGCTGAACGACGCATGTTCAGCTGCATGACCCTAATTCTCGTGGTATTGGCCGTTCCGCGCGTGGCCGTACTAGTGGGGAGTTGGGGGGGGTGTCTAACCGCGTGCGCGTCTTTTCCCTGTTCGGAGTGTTTCTCGCGTCCAGCCCCGGTAGGCTGAATCGCGAGCCTATCGCATCTGTCCAGCACGATCTGGACAGTTGGCAGACCCGGTGTCGCCTTACTTTTACAAACTGTCGCGGGGCTAATGTCTACGGTCGATTTATCAGGCACAGCCTCGGTAGGCCGAGACCTGATCGCGGTCGCGTTTGTGACTTCGTCACACCTAGTTACGACGATGTTGACGGCGCGAAGGCCGATGCCCTGGAGCAAGCTGCCGCGCGGATTACAGCCGCTCACACTCGTGGACCAGCGGGAACGTTGAGCCGGAGAAGAGGTCGAGGATGAAGGGACCGTCAACGCCCCCGCGGCCAGTCGTGTGTGCGACCTCGCGACGACGCTTGCGTTGTCTCCTCCCGCGCAGGGCGCTGCGCTTGGTTGCCGGTGCGCGGCCAAGCGAGCGCTCCTCCTCATACCCCCCAGTACCCCGGTTATTTTTCTATTCATTTGATTCCCACGAGTGGGGTCGGAACTAAAAGACACAGGGTGGACCAGAGTAGATAGGGACAGAGGGAATCTCGTTAATCCATTCATGCGCGTCACTAATTAGATGACGAGGCATTTGGCTACCTTAAGAGAGTCATAGTTACTCCCGCCGTTTACCCGCGCTTGCTTGAATTTCTTCACGTTGACATTCAGAGCACTGGGCAGAAATCACATTGCGTCAACACCCGCGAGGGCCATCGCAATGCTTTGTTTTAATTAGACAGTCGGATTCCCCTAGTCCGTGCCAGTTCTGAGCTGAGCGTTGAATGGCGGCCGAAGAGGACGACCAAGACGGCGCGAACCACCAAGGAAGCCTCGCAGCAAGGAAGATCCGCGGGAGGCCAAGGCACGGGACCGAGCTCGGATCTGCAACAGAAATAACCGTGAAGAAATTCCCATCGTTCACCTCGCCCAGGCCCGGCACGTTAGCCAAACCCGCTTCCCTAACAAGCCCGACGCGCCCCGCTCCTCAGAGCCAATCCTTATTCCGAAGTTACGGATCCAATTTGCCGACTTCCCTTACCTACATTAGTCTATCGACTAGAGGCTCTTTACCTTGGAGACCTGCTGCGGATATGGGTACGAACCGGCGCGACACCTCCACGTGGCCCTCTCCTGGATTTTCAAGGTCCGAGGGGAAGATCCGGACACCGCCGCAACTGCGGTGCTCTTCGCGTTCCAAACCCTATCTCCCTGCTAGAGGTTTCCAGGGAACTCGAACGCTTATGCAGAAAAGAAAACTCTTCCCGGATCTCCCGACGGCGTCTCCAGGTCATTTTGGGTTACCCCGACGAACTCTCTTGCGAGGGCCCGAATTGTATACGGTTCCGCTGCCGGGTTCCGGAATAGGAACCGGATTCCCTTTCGCCCGACGGGTGTGACACGTAATTAGATATTACATTCTGTGACTCAAACACCG
>OX382187.1:9242956-9247956 GCA_947507545.1 Clistopyga incitator | reverse complement strand
GACCGAACATAAACTTTTTCGAGGGTAAAATTTTTCTATCTCCTTCGACCGAACATAAACTTTTTCGAGGGTAAAATTTTTCTAAGTCCATCGACTTTGACCGAACATAAACTTTTTCGAGGGTAAAATTTTTCTATCTCCTTCGACCGAACATAAACTTTTTCGAGGGTAAAATTTTTCTAAGTCCATCGACTTTGACCGAACATAAACTTTTTCGAGGGTAAAATTTTTCTATCTCCTTCGACCGAACATAAACTTTTTCGAGGGTAAAATTTTTCTAAGTCCATCGACTTTGACCGAACATAAACTTTTTCGAGGGTAAAATTTTTCTATCTCCTTCGACCGAACATAAACTTTTTCGAGGGTAAAATTTTTCTAAGTCCATCGACTTTGACCGAACATAAACTTTTTCGAGGGTAAAATTTTTCTATCTCCTTCGACCGAACATAAACTTTTTCGAGGGTAAAATTTTTCTAAGTCCATCGACTTTGACCGAACATAAACTTTTTCGAGGGTAAAATTTTTCTATCTCCTTCGACCGAACATAAACTTTTTCGAGGGTAAAATTTTTCTAAGTCCATCGACTTTGACCGAACATAAACTTTTTCGAGGGTAAAATTTTTCTATCTCCTTCGACCGAACATAAACTTTTTCGAGGGTAAAATTTTTCTAAGTCCATCGACTTTGACCGAACATAAACTTTTTCGAGGGTAAAATTTTTCTATCTCCTTCGACCGAACATAAACTTTTTCGAGGGTAAAATTTTTCTAAGTCCATCGACTTTGACCGAACATAAACTTTTTCGAGGGTAAAATTTTTCTATCTCCTTCGACCGAACATAAACTTTTTCGAGGGTAAAATTTTTCTAAGTCCATCGACTTTGACCGAACATAAACTTTTTCGAGGGTAAAATTTTTCTATCTCCTTCGACCGAACATAAACTTTTTCGAGGGTAAAATTTTTCTAAGTCCATCGACTTTGACCGAACATAAACTTTTTCGAGGGTAAAATTTTTCTATCTCCTTCGACCGAACATAAACTTTTTCGAGGGTAAAATTTTTCTAAGTCCATCGACTTTGACCGAACATAAACTTTTTCGAGGGTAAAATTTTTCTATCTCCTTCGACCGAACATAAACTTTTTCGAGGGTAAAATTTTTCTAAGTCCATCGACTTTGACCGAACATAAACTTTTTCGAGGGTAAAATTTTTCTATCTCCTTCGACCGAACATAAACTTTTTCGAGGGTAAAATTTTTCTAAGTCCATCGACTTTGACCGAACATAAACTTTTTCGAGGGTAAAATTTTTCTATCTCCTTCGACCGAACATAAACTTTTTCGAGGGTAAAATTTTTCTAAGTCCATCGACTTTGACCGAACATAAACTTTTTCGAGGGTAAAATTTTTCTATCTCCTTCGACCGAACATAAACTTTTTCGAGGGTAAAATTTTTCTAAGTCCATCGACTTTGACCGAACATAAACTTTTTCGAGGGTAAAATTTTTCTATCTCCTTCGACCGAACATAAACTTTTTCGAGGGTAAAATTTTTCTAAGTCCATCGACTTTGACCGAACATAAACTTTTTCGAGGGTAAAATTTTTCTATCTCCTTCGACCGAACATAAACTTTTTCGAGGGTAAAATTTTTCTAAGTCCATCGACTTTGACCGAACATAAACTTTTTCGAGGGTAAAATTTTTCTATCTCCTTCGACCGAACATAAACTTTTTCGAGGGTAAAATTTTTCTAAGTCCATCGACTTTGACCGAACATAAACTTTTTCGAGGGTAAAATTTTTCTATCTCCTTCGACCGAACATAAACTTTTTCGAGGGTAAAATTTTTCTAAGTCCATCGACTTTGACCGAACATAAACTTTTTCGAGGGTAAAATTTTTCTATCTCCTTCGACCGAACATAAACTTTTTCGAGGGTAAAATTTTTCTAAGTCCATCGACTTTGACCGAACATAAACTTTTTCGAGGGTAAAATTTTTCTATCTCCTTCGACCGAACATAAACTTTTTCGAGGGTAAAATTTTTCTAAGTCCATCGACTTTGACCGAACATAAACTTTTTCGAGGGTAAAATTTTTCTATCTCCTTCGACCGAACATAAACTTTTTCGAGGGTAAAATTTTTCTAAGTCCATCGACTTTGACCGAACATAAACTTTTTCGAGGGTAAAATTTTTCTATCTCCTTCGACCGAACATAAACTTTTTCGAGGGTAAAATTTTTCTAAGTCCATCGACTTTGACCGAACATAAACTTTTTCGAGGGTAAAATTTTTCTATCTCCTTCGACCGAACATAAACTTTTTCGAGGGTAAAATTTTTCTAAGTCCATCGACTTTGACCGAACATAAACTTTTTCGAGGGTAAAATTTTTCTATCTCCTTCGACCGAACATAAACTTTTTCGAGGGTAAAATTTTTCTAAGTCCATCGACTTTGACCGAACATAAACTTTTTCGAGGGTAAAATTTTTCTATCTCCTTCGACCGAACATAAACTTTTTCGAGGGTAAAATTTTTCTAAGTCCATCGACTTTGACCGAACATAAACTTTTTCGAGGGTAAAATTTTTCTATCTCCTTCGACCGAACATAAACTTTTTCGAGGGTAAAATTTTTCTAAGTCCATCGACTTTGACCGAACATAAACTTTTTCGAGGGTAAAATTTTTCTATCTCCTTCGACCGAACATAAACTTTTTCGAGGGTAAAATTTTTCTAAGTCCATCGACTTTGACCGAACATAAACTTTTTCGAGGGTAAAATTTTTCTATCTCCTTCGACCGAACATAAACTTTTTCGAGGGTAAAATTTTTCTAAGTCCATCGACTTTGACCGAACATAAACTTTTTCGAGGGTAAAATTTTTCTATCTCCTTCGACCGAACATAAACTTTTTCGAGGGTAAAATTTTTCTAAGTCCATCGACTTTGACCGAACATAAACTTTTTCGAGGGTAAAATTTTTCTATCTCCTTCGACCGAACATAAACTTTTTCGAGGGTAAAATTTTTCTAAGTCCATCGACTTTGACCGAACATAAACTTTTTCGAGGGTAAAATTTTTCTATCTCCTTCGACCGAACATAAACTTTTTCGAGGGTAAAATTTTTCTAAGTCCATCGACTTTGACCGAACATAAACTTTTTCGAGGGTAAAATTTTTCTATCTCCTTCGACCGAACATAAACTTTTTCGAGGGTAAAATTTTTCTAAGTCCATCGACTTTGACCGAACATAAACTTTTTCGAGGGTAAAATTTTTCTATCTCCTTCGACCGAACATAAACTTTTTCGAGGGTAAAATTTTTCTAAGTCCATCGACTTTGACCGAACATAAACTTTTTCGAGGGTAAAATTTTTCTATCTCCTTCGACCGAACATAAACTTTTTCGAGGGTAAAATTTTTCTAAGTCCATCGACTTTGACCGAACATAAACTTTTTCGAGGGTAAAATTTTTCTATCTCCTTCGACCGAACATAAACTTTTTCGAGGGTAAAATTTTTCTAAGTCCATCGACTTTGACCGAACATAAACTTTTTCGAGGGTAAAATTTTTCTATCTCCTTCGACCGAACATAAACTTTTTCGAGGGTAAAATTTTTCTAAGTCCATCGACTTTGACCGAACATAAACTTTTTCGAGGGTAAAATTTTTCTATCTCCTTCGACCGAACATAAACTTTTTCGAGGGTAAAATTTTTCTAAGTCCATCGACTTTGACCGAACATAAACTTTTTCGAGGGTAAAATTTTTCTATCTCCTTCGACCGAACATAAACTTTTTCGAGGGTAAAATTTTTCTAAGTCCATCGACTTTGACCGAACATAAACTTTTTCGAGGGTAAAATTTTTCTATCTCCTTCGACCGAACATAAACTTTTTCGAGGGTAAAATTTTTCTAAGTCCATCGACTTTGACCGAACATAAACTTTTTCGAGGGTAAAATTTTTCTATCTCCTTCGACCGAACATAAACTTTTTCGAGGGTAAAATTTTTCTAAGTCCATCGACTTTGACCGAACATAAACTTTTTCGAGGGTAAAATTTTTCTATCTCCTTCGACCGAACATAAACTTTTTCGAGGGTAAAATTTTTCTAAGTCCATCGACTTTGACCGAACATAAACTTTTTCGAGGGTAAAATTTTTCTATCTCCTTCGACCGAACATAAACTTTTTCGAGGGTAAAATTTTTCTAAGTCCATCGACTTTGACCGAACATAAACTTTTTCGAGGGTAAAATTTTTCTATCTCCTTCGACCGAACATAAACTTTTTCGAGGGTAAAATTTTTCTAAGTCCATCGACTTTGACCGAACATAAACTTTTTCGAGGGTAAAATTTTTCTATCTCCTTCGACCGAACATAAACTTTTTCGAGGGTAAAATTTTTCTAAGTCCATCGACTTTGACCGAACATAAACTTTTTCGAGGGTAAAATTTTTCTATCTCCTTCGACCGAACATAAACTTTTTCGAGGGTAAAATTTTTCTAAGTCCATCGACTTTGACCGAACATAAACTTTTTCGAGGGTAAAATTTTTCTATCTCCTTCGACCGAACATAAACTTTTTCGAGGGTAAAATTTTTCTAAGTCCATCGACTTTGACCGAACATAAACTTTTTCGAGGGTAAAATTTTTCTATCTCCTTCGACCGAACATAAACTTTTTCGAGGGTAAAATTTTTCTAAGTCCATCGACTTTGACCGAACATAAACTTTTTCGAGGGTAAAATTTTTCTATCTCCTTCGACCGAACATAAACTTTTTCGAGGGTAAAATTTTTCTAAGTCCATCGACTTTGACCGAACATAAACTTTTTCGAGGGTAAAATTTTTCTATCTCCTTCGACCGAACATAAACTTTTTCGAGGGTAAAATTTTTCTAAGTCCATCGACTTTGACCGAACATAAACTTTTTCGAGGGTAAAATTTTTCTATCTCCTTCGACCGAACATAAACTTTTTCGAGGGTAAAATTTTTCTAAGTCCATCGACTTTGA
>OX382187.1:9116256-9242756 GCA_947507545.1 Clistopyga incitator | reverse complement strand
TGATGAGCAAGGCGACGAGGCAGTAGAAATGGAGGAGTAGTAAGAATTCAACTCATTGGCGTCAAAAAAGTGTAGAGGAGAGGTTGAATTATTCTTTATAAGGCCCAGTCGAGCCAGTGCCTTCCGCATCAGCGCTGGGTCTGTAATACAATTAAGAGAATTGAACCTGTATGTCTCAATGGCGCTTTTTATGTCTTTCGTGAGCTGGTTTCTAAAATTCCGGTAAACCGCAAACCCTAGCAGACTATTAGCACGTTTAGCCTGGGCGTATAACGCATCCCTAGTTATCATGTGATTTGCTATTTCTGTGGTTAGCCATGGCGCCGAAGGTCTACGTATGACTAGTTGGCGGATGGGGGCATGGGTGTCAAGTGCAATCAGGAGAAGGTCAGATAGCGTGCCGGTAAGAGAATCAATATCAGATTGATTCCTGCAATCACTTAATATCACCGCATCTGATTCAAGTATTCGAGTAAGAATAGTAGCACGGTAATCCGCGTCAACGAAATTTTTATAATTGCGGCATAGAATAGTGCGCTCTTTCCTGTCGGAGTTGTGAAAGGAATATTCCAAGTTTAACATATCATGGCCTGCGATAAAAGGGGAAGAAGACTTGTGAAATGAGCGAACTTTATCGAGGTCATCAACAATAACTAAGTCGAGGAGAGAGTCGGAATGTTATGTGTGGTAAGTCGAATCAGAGGGAATAATATTAAGCGATAGAGATCTGACAAGGTCATGAAGGTAGTCCGATTCATAGCTAGGAGAGAGTAGATTGCAGTTCAAGTCACCAGCAATGATCAGATTACTGAAGGAGTGAGTGTAGGTATTTAGACAATTCAGGAAGAGATTGAACATGTGGCCCCCTGGTCTTCTGTAGATAGATGCGAAGAGGGTAGGACTAGCACCAGGTGAGCAAATACTTAGCAGCATGTACTCTGGATCATTGCTGAAATCACTCGGAGACTTAGCCACGAGGGATACCTTTAGTGATTCGTGAATATAGCAGGCCACACCACCACGAACCTTGCCTTCGCGATTATTGCGAATAAGGAAATAGCCGGGGAGAGAGAGAAGTTCATCCGGAATACTTGAATGGAGCCATGACTCTGAGATCGAAATAATGTGAGAAAAGTGAGTCGAGAAGTGTAGTCGAATAAGGTCAATATGACCAAGCAAGGAATTAGCATTGAATTGGGCTAAGATTAAATTATTATTGGGAGGATGTCCACTATTCAGTATGATGTGAGGAGGAGGGATTGTTCGCAGAGGAAGTCAGGTGAGCATTGAGAGATCAGAGTCCTTAGCTATATGTATGATAGGCTGACCATTGTCGCGACGCACCAAAATCTTGCCAGAACGAACCCATACATATTTGTGTGATGTAGCAGCTGCTTCTGCCTTGGTGCGACGGAGAAGGTCATAGACTGGAGGAGGAAGGAGTTCGTTAACATAAATTTTACCTGGGGCTGTAGTTGCAAGGACTTCAGCAACCGTAAGGTCGCGTTTAGCTCGTTTTTTATGAATAATGAAGTCTCTGACTGCCAGCGATTTGAGGGTAATAATGATGGATTTAGTATGAGCAGTGTTCAGGCTAATTGAGTCGCCTGGATGTGGTGTTATTTTCCTGGGGAGATTACGTGTTTCAAGAATATCGGCGATAAGGTTCTTGACATCGAGTGAATCGAAAACCTTATGAGCGATATCTAATGGTGAGTCGCTAGTATCGCTTGGTATGCTTGAAATAACAAGTTCAGCCACGAAAGATTGGGGTAATGGATTGTCGCATGAACGGTCTCTAATAATATCGGTGACTTTTTGAAGCTGGGTTTGTACGGTATTAAGTCGCTCTTCGTGGTCGGCAAGTTGGTTATTGATGGCTGGAATTTGAGCAATGGCTTCCGCCATATCCATATTAACAATAGTTTGTTGGTCTATGAAGGTGCTTAATTTGTCTTCAAGTTTGCCTAATTTGTCGAGTTTACTAAGAATTCGGGAAAGCTCGTTGCCCGTGGAAGAAGATGAGGCAACGGAACTCAATGGAGGAGGCATTTCAACAAAGCTTTCGACACAACAGGCGCTAGCAGATCGATAGCCAATGTACGATTTCGCACAACCTGGATGGAAATTCTTGAAACAAGTTGGGCACGAAACACTAGCTCCTGCTATTCTCTTAGAGCACTTATGGCATTTAGTGGAAGACATACAGAGTTATACCAGAAGACTAAGGATAATGGAGTTTTGGCGTAAAAGTGGTAGGGTAGGAAATAACTAGCTGGTAGTATGAGACGCAGAGCGCAAATAATAAAGTCTAATAGCGTAAGGAGTATACTAGGTATATCTGTGAGGGTAAGAATCAGGTGAGCTTCGAATAAGATGGTGTGAAGCAGATAAATAGTCACCAATCGCCGATCATCGGGCCAAATTTTAAGGTTAAGCGCATGCGTAGTAGAAGATGGCGGCCAAGCACAAGCGCGGAGTAGTTTAGCTTGTTGAGTGGTGGAGTAGATAGTAGTCAACAGGAGTAGCTGGAGGTAGAACACCGATGGTGGACGAGCAGCTCCTTCGTGTACAGTCGGGGAAGCACGTGATCAACCGAGCATGCGCAGCGTAAACAGATAGGTGAATCAAGGCCAATGTAAGATATCGAGACGCATGCGTAGAGTGAGGCAGCTGTCATGCGCATGCGCAAGGTTGGACCCAAGATGATGGGGCAATATGGCCACAGGTTGTAGTTTTGAGGTTAGAATATTATCCCGACTTTCCAATTAATGTCACACAATAAGTAGAAGTTGGATTATAGAACAAATGTGTGATAATGGAAAGCGGTGATTTGATTCGCTATTGTCTGCAACAAAAACGCCCGGAGGCACGAGGAGGCATCAAATAATCGGAGTAAAATGGGGCAGAAAAATAATGACAGCCTGAGGTACTCACAGAGAGAGAGAGAGAGGGGGAGAGAGAGAGAGAGAGAGGAAGAGAGAGGAAGAGAGAGGAAGAGAGAGAAAGAGTAAAATATAAATATATATATATAGATGGGCGTAAAGGATGGTGTGTATGAGTGTAAGTGTGCGGGGGTAGAGCAGGGTTTTCGGGAGAGCACAAAATGTGCATCTCCCACACGATCGTCCGCTGCGGCCAAGTCGGAACCGCAGCGGGGCAGGCGGAGCCCATAATCCTCTTGGGACTGCCGTCTGCCCGACGATTAGATTAGGCAGGATTTATTTTCGCTAGGTAGGAATTTTTGCCAAAACAACACTGAAGCACAAAAACACTACACACACGTACACGAAACAAATCCTACACCCGTAAAATCCCCAAGAGAAAACCTACACAACGACAAATCCCAAAACGACAAATCCCAAACAAAACACATAGAGTCAACACGTAGAGCCAATCCTACATAAATTTCTGGGCTTGTGTCCGGGCGGGACACAGAGAGCAGGCCTTCCCGTGGTTCCCCGTGAGCACTGGGGGAAATTTGTTCCGACCTCGTGCGGAGTTCCGGCTCCACACGAGACCGGGGCATAGTCCCCCCGTGGCCAAACTGCTCTCTCCGCAATACGCCAGCGGAAGTCAAAGGATTTTTCCATCGCCCGTTGCTGTGGCCGGTCCATCGCTGGATCGTAGATACTTAAATAGTTGCGTATACCCGTGAGGGCGAGGTAGCATGGGTCGAGTTGTCCTTGGACTTCCGGCCTAGACATTAAATGTCCCTATCTACTCCCCTGGGGGGCACAGCGATTAGTTAATCCTGTGGAAAAGCGAATAAAAACACGTAAACATATAGCAAAGAACGATACAGAGCGTGCTCTTGACCTCGGTCAGAATAAATCACTAAAAAAGCCCTTTGCTAAAACAAATCGCTGTGCTAGGTGCTGCCTCCGCGTGGCCCAGGCCGGATACCCCGTCATAATTAATTGGGTAACCAAAGCACCTGAGTTTATCGGTAACGTTCCCGATTGGGAGACCTCCGAAAACTCGAAATCGTAGTAGGGACATGGAAAATCCGACCCCAAAAGACGCCGAAATAGCAAAATCAAAAAGCAAGAGCGATAGCGAAAACCGCAAAAGTCAAGGCAAAGCCACGCGGTCTGTCCTGAGTAGCTCCTCAGAGGATAACGAAGACGATGAAGCGCGAAATACGAAATCGCTCTCATGCGATAGCTCAATATCGAAAGAAAAGCCTAACAAAGTAGGCAAGACATTAGATGGAACCGCTCCATCACTGGATTTGACGGAAATGGACACGGCAACCGCATCGACTAGCTCATGCATTGATAACAGTCCAGCAAAACATCAGACAAAGAAACGCAGGACTCAAGAGATTGATAATGACGACATTTCTCTCGCTGTAGAAGGTGTTATGACGCCGGCACCAAAAACTCTTGGAGAACAGGCACACGACCAAGTCTGCGCCATAAGCGATTATCTCCTTGGCCCTGGGGGTAACAAGAGATTTTCCTTGGAGCAAGCACACTTTATTATGGACAAGGTTCATAATTTGGAATCATACGTGCAAAATTTATTTGTGGAAAATAAGGTGCTCCAAGCACGACTGGACGAGCGGATGGCAACGCCCGAGAACACACAAATAAAGAGAACATACGCACAAAGTGCAGCAAAAAAGCCAAGCAATATAGATAAAACACCCAAGAAAGCTTCGGTCAAAGTCCCGACCGAAATACGCAAAATAATCCGTGAAAAAAGCAACACAAGAATCACGACGGCAGTAGTTGTCCGCCCTCTTGAGGGTGCCACAGCAAACAGTTGCGAGGAAACGAAAAACATGCTTATTAAAGCATTCAATCCTTGCAGAGAAAACGTCAGGATACGAAGTATCAAAATGACAAAAAATAACGGCCTAATAATTGAAGGGGCCAGCAGTGAAGACCTAGCTAAGCTCAAAAATAGTGAGAAAATCCGAGCCTGCCGACTGAAAGTAGAAGATCCAGCCAAGCAATGGCCTAGACTTCAAATATATGATGTGCCTAATGAGAAAATAGAAAAAGGATTTGGCGAAGCAGTGTACCTGCAAAATCCTGACTTTGAAAATGCAGGGGTTCAAAAGGAGACATTCCTTAAAAGCTTTACAGTCCGTTTTAAGACGGGAAAACGAAGAGAGGACGTCACAAACGTGGTAGTGGAGGTTTCACCAACAATACGTGACATAATGTTGCGAAGTGGGCGCATCTATCTGGACTGGATGTCATGCAAAGTTAGAGACTTTGTTGGAATAAGCAAGTGTTTTAATTGCCAAGGGCATGGCCACATTGCCAAACATTGTAGGCTAGAAAGCAAAACATGCTCACACTGTGCCGAAGTCGGCCATAAAGCCACTGAATGCACAAAAAAGCAGGAGCCGAAAAAATGCGCGGTCTGCAAGCGTGCAAAGAAACCATGTGCATACTCGGCCAATAGCAAGGCATGCCCAATGTACAAGATGGCATTAGAAAGGAGCATTTCTAACACCGATTATGGCGGCTAAGAACACAATATTCAAAAATTATAAAATTATCCAGATAAATACTGGAAAAGCTAGCAAAGCCTCAGACGAACTCAGGAACGTTGCGGCTCAAACCAAAGCCGACATCGTCTTACTCCAGGAACCATACCACTATCGTGGAAAGGTCACTGAATGGGGTTTGAACGAAACAATAACTGGACATAACTCAAGTGAGCCAATCGGCGTGGCAACAATAGTATTAAACAAAAATCTTACAGTGCTTAAGGTCACTCAATTCAGCACCGCGGACTGTGTCTGCCTCGAGGTCACTGGACAGATGGGTAGAATTTACATAATAAACATGTACTTCCGCTTCTCTAGCGAGGTTGAGCCATACGTAGAACATCTGCGGATGATACTGAGCAAACTCAAAAATGAAAAAATCCTCATAGCTGCTGACACCAACTCCAAATCTGCCCTTTGGCATTCTGGCGTCACCGACACAAGAGGAGAAAAGCTTGAAAATCTGATTGCTGAATATAAACTAGTCGTATTAAACGAACCAGGCCACCCAAACACCTTTGCAACAACAAATGGGAAATCAAATATTGACGTTACACTTGCTACCGAACAACTAGTACCCATGGTTACAAAGTGGAAAGTCCACAAAGGATGGACAACGAGTGATCACAGAGCAATCACAATCGAGCTCACCGCACGTGCGAGGCGAGACCCGCTGATCCGTACCCGTAGGTTTGCACTTCACCGGACAAACTGGGCTAAATTTAATGTCTCAATAGAAGAAGGTCGGTCTGAACTAATGAATGACTATGATGAAAATCGGTCTGCAAACGATGTCGAACTCCTAGCGAGTCGAACATCAGAATTAATCATTCGATCATGTAAAGCGGCTATACCGAGCAAGAAAGTAATTTTTCGACCAGTCCCTTGGTGGGAGCCTGAGCTTACAATAGCCAATGAAGAAGTGAGTAAGCTGCGAAGGGCATATCAAAAAATAAAGGACGAACCAACCAGATCAGAGCACAAAGCACAATATCGCAACAAACTCCGACAGTATGACAAAATGGTAACAGTCGCCAAAAAATCAAGCTGGGAACGATTTGTGATCCAAGAAGGGAATGCAGATCCCTGGGGAATCAGCTATAAAATCGCGACCAAAAAGTATTCACCCAGCAAGGCTCTTAACACAATAAGAAAGCCAGGCGGCGATTTGACAAAAAAATGGGCAGAAACAGCTGAACTCCTTCTACGCTCGCTAGTTCCAGACGACAACGCGACGGAAGATAGCCCTGAGCAAGCTCAAACAAGAGCGCAAGCAAAAGAGATACCGAATACTCCGGACACTGCTAAATTCACAAGGCAAAACGTTCGATGGGCAATTATGTCGCTGAAAAACAGAAAAGGACCAGGTCCTGACGGTATAGAAGTCGAAGTGCTGAAGAGGGCTGCTCTAAGCTTATTAGAGGAGCTAACGGAACTATTAAATGGTCGCCTAAAGTGGGGAATATTCCCAAAAATCTGGAAAGTAGGCTCGATATGTGTCCTGCGAAAGGGCCCGGAGAAAGACGAGTCTGACTCAAAGTCGTATAGACCAATATGTCTACTGTCAGTACTCGGAAAAAGCCTGGAGAAACTAATGGTGTTACGGCTCCAAAAAGTTTTTAACGATAAGGAATTCTGTTCCAAAAACCAATACGGGTTCAAACCAAAGCTCTCAACAGAAGATGCACTGTACCATCTCAGAGAAACAATTACTGCAGGACAAACAAAATACACATTAGGACTGCTGTTCGATATCTCGGGCGCATTCGACAACGTCTGGTGGCCTAACATATTAACAGAGCTCCAAAATCGGAACTGCCCCAAGAATATTTATGGGCTGATGAAAAATTACTTCCACGAAAGAGAAGTCAAAATAGTCGCTAGAATCAACACTGCCACAAAAATGGTTACCAAAGGATGCCCGCAGGGTTCGATTATTGGACCCTCGTGCTGGAACCTCATTTTCGATGACCTTCTTAAAACACTGCAACAACGAGATATAAAGCACATAGCGTACGCAGACGACCTAATCGTGATAGTATACGGAGACAGCCGAGTTGAGCTGGAGCAAACAGCACAAGAAGTTGTAAATCATGTATATGAGTGGTGCACAAAGCACAAACTCACATTATCTGTCACAAAGAGCGAAATGATCCTCTTTAAAGGACGGCTCGACATCCGAAGGCCTCCTGGAATACGAATCCAGGGGCGACAAATACCGTTAAGAAGCATAGTGAGATACCTGGGAATACACTATGGTCAAGGCCTACCGATCAAAGACCATGTGATTGCCTTATCCGCAAAATGCAAGGACATATTCAATGCATTCGCAAAGATCTCGAGATCAAAATGGGGACTAAAACACAGGTGCCTTAAAATTCTGTACAAAGGACTTTTTGTTCCTATAGCAACATATGCTGCAGTTGGTTGGGTGGACCTGCTGAATAAGCAAACCACCACAATACTGCTTAGGGCCCAAAGACACGCCTTGCTTAGGGTGTCTAAGGCATACTCGACCACATCAGGAGACGCACTACTTACACTTTGTGGGGAACTGCCAATCAACCTGATGATACTCATGCGAAGTTGTGAATTCAAAATTCGCAAAGGAATTCCATTTGCCCTGGACCGGGCATATACGCCAGATCTAGATGTAAGGACAGCGAGAAAGGAATTAGACGCAGCTATAATTCAAAAATGGCAAAGGAAATGGACCAGAAGCTCGAAAGGACGAACAACGTACGAATACCTACCCAGTGTCTCACAACGTCTGAAGATGACGTGGATTACACTCGACCACTACGTCACTCAATTCTTAACCGGACATGGAGATTTCAATGGGAAATTAATGACATTCGAATTGAGCGACAATAATCTATGCAAATGTGGACAAGTTGAAACACCCAAACACCTGTTATACCAATGCATGGAATATGAAAACACACGAGTCGCAATGCGCAGAGCAGTGACGCAAGCGCAAATAGGCTGGCCACCACGGCTAGCCCAACTAATCGAAGAGCCGTTATTTGGCGAATTTGCCAAATTAACAAGAGGAATATTAACGGCAAAGGAAGAAGATGATGTATGAGAACCTCAAAAGACCCCTCAATCTAAGAGGTACTGATTGGCTGTGATCGACAACTGCAGGGGCGACATTTAAGGTATGTCGCATGTCGGTGCAGCCGTGCCATTGAGCCGAACAACCTGGATATTTTCTGGGTTAACTTGCTGGGACTGAGCAAAAAAGCTGGTGACTCCGCCTCCACGTGGCCCCCGCTGTACACGGTCCGGGGGATCCGGTGGTGTTACGACGCCGCCGTATAATCCGGGCCGGCTAAGTGAGTCACCGCCCTCTAGGGGGTAGGTCCAACTTGTCTGGTGATCCTTAAACGGTGAAGGCAGGATTTTTCCGTAGCAACCATGTAAAACACCGAAACATGGCGTTGACTCGGTAGTGGTGGAGCTGGACGTAGATCTAGTTTGATAAATAAATACCGTCGACCAGCAGGCGTGTATGGTAGTGTTGGTGTGGGGAAACCTGAGGTACAACCATCGTCTTGACGAACCATAAAATAGAATCATCTAGAAACGAAACCTGTCCCTATCTACTCCCCCCCTATGTGCTGCCACCTTGACGTGGTGGGGAGGCCCCAGAGGTGTGAGGATCCGTTAATCGACGGGGAGGGCCTCTGGCCAAGGGCGGCATTTCCTCTCGAAAGCGTGTTGTGACAGCCCCGGTTGGTCGGTTTTTCGGAGCCGGGCACTGGGGTTTTGGCCGCACGAAGTTTCCAAGGTGTCTACTAGCCGCAATGCAGTGACGAGAAGGCGGGGTTACCATTAGGTAGCTCAATGGATGCCGGGGCACAGCATACCGCGCCGCATGTGTCGGCACTTTGTCGTGTTTAAGGTGTCCGACCTTGTTGTGCGTGGGTGCGAAGATCTCTCAGGGTTTGCCTCGCCGGTCGGAGATTATTAAAAGAGGAATACAGACAAAACAAGTGATAACACAAAACATAATACCTCTCCACATTGACATGGCTTTTTCAAGAACAATACCGGTAACAATTAAACAATCCTACATACACGTAGAATCAAAAATCCATAAACAAATCTGGGCCAGCATCCAGGCGGGAGAAAGGGAGCAGGCCTTCCCGAGGTTCCCCGTGAGTATGTCGGGGGTCGACGTTTTTAACTCGGTGAGACATTCAAAAAGGTGCATGAAGCTCGAGTTGCGGAAGGCGAGTGCCAGAGACGGACCAAAAGGGCAATTGTCTAGACCTGTCAGCGAGGGCTAAACCCTCAAAACTGAGTCAGTCAAGTTGCGGTGGTCTCTGTCGTTGCGCGCCGACGCTCGGGTGGATTGTGCCGGACGGTGTGTCTTATCCTTGTGGCGCCGATACCCGTCATAGCCGAACTGCTCTCCCCACAGAACATGCCAGTGGGGACCAAAGGATTTTTCCACCGCCCGTTGTCGTGGTAAGTTATCGCTATATGGTAGATAGTTGAAAAGTTGCGTGTACCCGTAAGGGCGAGGTAGCATAGGTCGAGTTGTCCTCGGACTTCCGACTTACACATTAAATGTCCCTATCTACTGTCGCACACACGACTGGCCGCGGGGGCGTTGACGGTCCCTTCATCCTCGACCTCTTCTCCGGCTCAACGTTCCCGCTGGTCCACGAGTGTGAGCGGCTGTAATCCGCGCGGCAGCTTGCTCCAGGGTATCGGCCTTTGCGCCGTCAGCAACGTTGTTAGTAGGTGTGACGCTGTTACAAACGCGACCGCGAGCAGGTCCCAGCCGACCGTGGCTGGGCCTGACACATCGGCCGGAAAAATTAGCCCCGCGATAGCTTGTAAAAGTAAGGCGACACCGGGTCTGCCAATTGCCCAGATCGTGCTGGACAGATGCGATAGGCTCGCGATTCAGCCTACCGGGGCTGGACGCGAGGAACACTCCGAACAGGGCGAAGACGCGCACGCGGTTAGACACCCCCCCCAACTCCCCACTAATACGGCCACGTGCGGGACGGCCAATCCCACGAGGATTAGGGTCATGCAGCTGAACATGAGGCGTTCAGCTGTCGTTTCCGGGGAGGTGCGTCAGCTGGCTGCTGCGAGGCGGCTGGACATCCTGCTCTTGCAGGAGCCATACGCCAGGAAGCAGACCCAGAGCCACACCTTCTACGGTCTTGGCATCGGAATGAGGGTGGCCGCCGTACGCTCACAATATCCGTGGGCGGCGGTGGCTGTCTGCAACCACGCATTCCAGATGATTTTCATCTCACAGCTTAGTACTCCGCACTGCGTGTGTCCGGAGATACAGGCGCCCAGCTTCACGATGTACGTCGTCCCTCACTCCTTCCAGTACAGAGATGATATCGGGTTGCACCTCAGACAACTCGAAAAGGTTCTTCACTGTCTGAGGGGGAAGAGAGTGTTGGTAGCGTTAGATGCCAATGCCCGGTCAGCTCTTTGGGGTTCTCCGACGACAGACGAACGCGGAGAGCACCTCGAAGCGCTGATACGGCAATTTGGCTATCACGTTGTGAACGACGCGGGGCAGCCTGCCACGTTTCGGTCGACAAGGGGTTCATAATTCATCGACGTTACCCTGGGGTCACCGTCCATTGCCAGGTTCATCGGGGAATGGAAAGTGCACGAGGATTACACCTCGAGCGATCACAACGCCGTGACGATCAGCCTGCGGGTGCCGAAAGCCACGAGAAATGACCGGAGCTTCGGACACAGTCGTTTCAACATCAAGAAAGCAAACTGGGACCGATTCTCCGAGATCTTGAAGGACCACTCAAAGTCCAGGCTGGAGACCCTCGCACTGGAGTCTGCGGAAGATGTAGAGAGGATGGCTGAGACTCTCACAGGCGTCCTCACGGAAGCCTGCACCGAGTCGATGCCGCGGAAGAAACGGTTCATTAGGTCCAATCCGTGGTGGACAACTACCCTCACGAATCTGAAGAAAGCCTGTTACCCGAAAAGACGTGCGTGGCAGAATGAGGAAGTCGGAAGCGCGGAATACGAGCCGAAGTTGCTGAGGTACCGTGAGTCACTCAGGACCTACAGAAACGAGGTGAGATCCGCCAAGCGACAGAGCTGGAGAAACTTCGTCACATCGAACGGGAATGCGGAACCTTGGGGCATCGTATACAAGCTCCAAGCAGATAAATTCCGCATAGAGAAGGTGCTCAGCACCATCCGGTGTGGCGAAGATTTCACCCTGGACATGAAAAAGACGGCCAGACACCTCCTGAACATGCACGTCCCCGACGACGTCGTCGACGAGGACACAGCTGAGCAGTGGGAGGTGAGAGACGGTGCGCGATTCGTACCCGACACCCCCGATGCCCCTGTATTCGAAAAAGCGGATGTCTCCAAGGCACTCCGCTCGCTCAAAAACGGAAAGGCTCAGGGCCTTGACCTTATTGAGGTCGAGGTGATCAAGAAAGCCTTCTCCGTCATCCCCGAGCAATTGGTACGGCTTTTCAACGGGTGCCTTCAATGGGGCGTCTTTCCCTCTGCCTGGAAGGAAGGCTCCCTTAGAATCCTCCTAAAGGGCGAGGACAATGACGAGAAGGACCCGAAATCATATAGGCCCATTTGTTTACTTTCGGTTGTCGGTAAGATCTTCGAGAAACTAATCAAGGCGCGACTTGCGTTGACTGCAACTGCTCCGGGAAAAATCTCCGACCGACAGTACGGATTCATGCCGTCCAAGTCGGCCGAAGACACTGTTGTGGAGATGCGACGCATGGTGAGCGTCTGCGAGGACCCCTACGCCGTGGCCCTTCTGTTCGACATATCCGGGGCATTTGACAACGTATGGTGGCCCTTGGTGCTTCAAAGCCTTCAGGAGAGAGAGTGCCCCAAGAAAGTTTTCGAAGTACTTCAGAGCTACTTCGACGGTCGAAGGGTCAAAATCCTGATAGGTAAAGAAGAGGTCTCCAAGCAGGCAACGAGGGGCTGCCCACAAGGATCTGTTCTAGGCCCAGTCTGCTGGAACCTCATGTTCGATCGGCTCCTCCGCATCCTCGAGGACGTAGCCCCGGACAACTTCGTCGCCTACGCGACGATTTACTCGTCCTCGTGACAGGCGACTCGCGTAGGAGTATCGAGAATAGGGCCCAGTCCATTGTCAATCGCATAGTGGACTGGTGTGCGTCGGCCAAGCTTCAGCTTTCAGAGCGGAAGACAGAGGCCATAGTTTTGAAGAGCGACTGGAAACGTCCAGCACCGATAGATAAATCCCGACCGGATAGAGCGCGCAAAGCAGTTAGGAAACCGAATCTGGTAAACAGGCCCCCAGTTATTAGACTAGGAAACGGATCGATTAAGTTTAAGAATAGCGTCAGGTACCTGGGGGTACACTTCGACAGATGCCTGGGAGTACGGTCTCACTGCAACCACCTAAGTGGCAAAGTGGGACTCCTCTTCGGCAAACTGGCGAAATTGGCGGGAAGCGGCTGGGGTCTGCGATTTGGATCCCTCTCAACGATGTACAGGGGCGTCTTTCCCCCGACGGTAACGTATGCCGCCGCGGGGTGGTCGGACCTGTGCAACGATGGGGATCTGAAGGTCTTTAGGTCCCTGCAGCGCAGAGCGTTGATCTCGGTAGCGTCCGCCTATCGGACGTCATCCTGGGACTCGCTCTGTGTCACTGCGGGCGCGACCCCGGTCGACCTTCTCCTAGAAGAGCGCCGAGCGCGCTATCAGGTTAGGATAGGAAAAGGCGCCATCATAAATGGCGTCCAGATCGACGGTGGTGAAACCAACGACGTCGATCTAATCAAGATTCAGATGGAAAACATGTGGCAGGCCGCGTGGCAATTGTCACAAAATGGCCGCACCACATTCGCCTTCTTCGGAAACATTCGAGAAAGACTGGCAGCGAAATGGTTCCGGCCAAGCGACGGGGTCACGCAGGTCGTCACCACCCACGGCGATTTCTGCGACCGTCTAGCGTCGTTGGGTCTCGCCGACGGAGGGGACTGCGAGGCCAGCGATGTGCCGGTAGACGCTAAGCACGTCCTCCTCGAGTGTGTAAACTACGAGCCACAAAGGGTGGCTCTAAACGAGTTTATAGGCGGACGTGAATGGCCCGGAGCGGCGCACCAATTGGTGTCGACGTCGGGGGCATTCGACGCGTTCGCCGGCTACTGCGAGGAGGTCTTGTGGCTGAAGAGCCAGGCCCACACAGGTGAGTGAGTGGGAGAGAGAGTGTGAAAGAGAGGACGGAGTGGGGAGGAAGGGAGGGGGGAGGGGAGAGAGATGGAGAGAGAGAGAGAAAGAGAGAAAGAGTAAATATATATATATATATTAATATATAGATATGTGCGTATAAGCACAGGCGTGTATGCATGTATGTGTGTACATATGAATGTAAGTGTGCGGGGGTAGAGCAGGGTTTTCGGGAAAGCACAAAACGTGGATCTCCCACACCATCGTGACGCTGCGCCCAAGTCGGAACCGCAGCGGGGCAGGCGGAGCCCATAATCCTCTTGGGACTGCCGACTACCCGACGATTAGATTAGGTAGGTCTTTTTGCTAGGTAGGAATTATCTACCAAAACAACACAGAAGCACAAAAACACTGACACACACGGACACGAAACAAACCCCACACCCGTAAATTCCCGAGAGAAAACCTACACAACGACAAATCCCAAAATGAAACACGTAGAGTCAACACGTAGAGTCAATCCCACACAAATTTCTGGGCTTGCGTCCGGGCGGGACCCAGAGAGCAGGCCTTCCCGTGGTTCCCCGTGAGCACTGGGGGAAATGGGATCCGACCTCATGCGGAGCTCCGGCTCCACATGAGACCGGAGCCTAGTCCCCCCGTGGCCAAACTGCTCTCTCCGCAATACACCAGCGGAAGTGTAAGGATTTTCCCATCGCCCGCGGTACCGGCCGGTTCTCGCGGGATCGTAGATAGTCGAATAGTTGCGTGAACCCGTAAGGGCGAGGTAGCATGGGTCGAGTTGTCCTCCGACTTCCGGCCTAGACATTACATGTCCCTGTTGTGTGACGCTTTGGCGAATGACGGCTTGTTGGGTAGATTTTCCTTTGTTATTGTGTTTGAATTCTTTAGGAGAGGAAGACGGAAAAACCCTTTTTTTACGTTTCACCCTGATCAGGGCCTCATCAGAAAATTTTAATTTGACTATAAAAATATATTACAAAATATATAAACAATATATAACAATATGAGGTTACATAAATACATAAAAGGAAAAAAAACATACATTTAAAAGAAATTTCTTTTATATAAATAATGGTGTTTTTGGATCTCTGTGTTAAAGGTTATGTCTGTGAATGTTTAAAGAATTTCAAGGTGAATTTGTATGTTATATTGTTAAAATTGATATGAGTTATGTTAAATTATTTAAAAATACCTGTGATGGTCATTGTGGTTATTTTTGTCAGCGTGATAAAAGAAAGTTATTAACCAATAACACGGAGAGTCTTTTAGCGCATGCGGTTACATTTTTCTATGCTGGTTCGTTTGATTTCAAACTTTGGTTGAGTGTTATTTAGGAGAGTTCAACATGGGGGGGGGGGGTTTATTCCTTGGGTTTTCTGATTGGTTGTAGGATAGTGGTGTATGGCGCGTTGTTTGATTTGTGTTATGTTTTTGCTGTGAATTATGTTCAATTAATGTGGAGATTTTTTTGGTGTATTGGGTTTATAATTACTGAGGTATGAATATTTTAAATTATTGCACTATAAATTATGTTTAGATTAGTTATGTCTGTTCAATAATTAATAGAATTTTTATTAGATTTAATTTTAAACATTTCTTGTCGTTATCGTTTATAGTAAGGAGGTTCTATTGTTAAAATCTTTGTGTTGTCGAAATTAAAAGTGTGTTGTTTTAGTTTTATATGTTCTGTTAATGCTGTGTGTGCTGATTGTAGGTGATATGTGCTGTTTTTGTGTTCTTGGATTCTGGTTTTTAGTTGTATTTTTGTTTGTCCAATATAAGTGCTAGCACAATCTTTGCAAGGAATTTTATATACTGCGTTTGATTTTAGTAATGGTGAGATTTTATCTTTAGTAGATCCTATGAGTGATTGTATGTTGTGTTTATTATTATTTACTAAATTTATTTCGTGTGGTTAAAGCATTTTAATTAATCGGTGATGTATTTGTTCTATGTATGGGAAGTTCATGAGTCTGTTTTTATCAAATTTAGGTGTGTCTGTTTTTTTTTTGGGTTGTGTTTGGAAATGGTATTTAATCTTTTCGTGATGTGCTTTTGTATAAATTTTTCAGGGTAACAATTTAGATTCAAGGTTTTATTGATCAAATTTAAATTTTCTGTGTGAAATTGTTTTTCTGACAATTTGATTGCTGAGTCTACTACCATGTCAATTATGCCTATTTTCTGTTGCATTGGATGATTTGAGAAAAAATTTGAATATCTATCTGACTAGGTTGGTTTTCTATACCAATTTGTGATGATTCTGTTATTATTTCTAATGAGTGAGATGTCTAAAAGGGAGGCCATGTTGTTATTTTCATATTCTATTGTAAATTGTAGTTTGGAGTTGTAAGAATGAAATATTTTAAGAGTATTGTTTATTTCTTGTGAAGGTAGTGCCATGATTATGTCATCAACGTATCTTTTATAGATTGGTGGAGTGAAATTTAGTTTTCCCAGGCAATTTTCTTCTCAATCAATCATGACTCTATTTGATAGTATTGGTGCTAATGGAGATCCAATGGGAAGTCCTGATATTTGTTTATATATATTGTTGTCAAAGGTGAAATAGGTGGAGTTCATTACTAATTCTATGACTTTAATTAATTCGTTTGTGGGGAAGTGATTTTCAAATAAATGTGTTCTTTCATTTATGCTGTTTTTGACTAATTGTAGTGTGTTCAGGAATTAGTGAATTAGAATCAGCCGTTGCGCGGCCTCGGGTTTGCTTTCGTGCGCGGCCGCTGACGCTGGCGGCGCCACTTTTCGGGCACTGCGGTTGCTACGCGCCTGCGCGAGCCGCTTCTTCATTGATTTGCCGTAACGACTCCTTCTTCTCGATCCGCGAGCGAGGTGTGCAATACGTGTTTTTGGACTCTTCTCGCCCTTTGTCGAAATTCTCGGGTTACATTCTAATTTCGGTTCAGTTTTCTCTCCTTCAATTCACGGGATATTCTCGGGATCAGTTACGGAATCGGGTCAGGGCTTTTTGAGCTCCCTGGCTTCACCGAAACCCGGGAAATAACGGGAAAATATTCGACGTGTTGTCGCTAACACCTCGGGCACACACTTCGTATTTCGGGTCGTCCGGCATTTCGGGACCAACGGTGCGGTGAAACTATTGCGAGCGGGAATTCGTTGCATCAATTCATTAATTATTTCCGGGACAACATTCACTGTAATTAATAACTCTTTTTTTTTTGTGTTATTGTTGAAAAAAAAAAAAACATTCGTTCTTTTTTTTTGTACGTAATTCACGTGCATCCTCTTTGTAAAACCACCTACACCAGACTCCTTACAAAACATAGTGGGATATTAGTATATAGGCTAGTTACATCTAATGAGATTAGAACATAATTGTCAGGGATAATTATATTGTTGACGAATTCTTTGAGTGTGAAACTATCTTTGATATTGGATTGGTGGATTGGTAAGTGTTTGTTCAATATTTTATGTATGAAATTTGCTATTTTGTAAGTGGGAAAATTATTTGAAGAAACTATTGGTCTGAGAGGGTAGTTATTTTTGGGAATTATTGGAAGGGTGTATAATCGGGCTATATTGCAATTTACAGGCTTTAAGTAATCAAATATTTGTGGGGTAATGATTTTGTTTTTTTTTCATCTACTTAAGAGTAATGTGATTGTTTTTTGTAAGGTGTTTATTAGATCTTTTTTAATTGTTATGTATGTTGTTTTGTCTTTGAGTAGATTTTTGGTTTTTTCTGTGTATTCATTTCTATTCATAATGACTGTAGTGTTTCCTTTGTCTGCTTTTGTGATAATTATTTCTAAATGTGTATTCATAAAGTTTTGGGTGTCTCTAATGATTCTTTCTGTATGTTTCTTTTGGTTTTTATTGTAAAAAGTAAATAGTATGTTCGTTAAATTACTTCTAGAAGGAACTTTGTTTTCTTCATTTATATGATGAATGTTATTTTCAAATGCTGCGATTGTGTTATGTATTGCTTTTGTTTTTTCTTTTTTGACGGAATATGGGTAACAAAATTTTTGTCCGAGGGCTAGAAATAGTTGTATGTGACTGGGAATCTCAATATTGGACAAATTGACTAACCATTTATTATGTATTTCTTGTGATTGTATTCTATTGTTAGTGGTGTGTGTTAGGATTTGTTTAAAGAAATCTATATTTTGTGAAGGAGGTTTTCTATTGGTAATTGTGTGTGTTTTTGGAACGTAGTTATTGTTATTATTATTGTCTAGTATGTTAATGTTAATGTTGTGTATTAAGTGGTTGATATTGTTGTTGTTGTTAATTGAATTTATGTTTGGTTTATTTGTATAGTGGTTTTGATGTTGTTCTGAGTGAATTTCTCTTTGTGAATAAATTGAGGTTAGAAAGTCTTTCGTGTTTTATGTGTTGTAGTAGAATTTCCCTATTTTCCCTAACCCAACTACAAATCTAAGGACCCCAAGAATTTTTCCCTTTGTTTTATCAGGGCGCCAGGCACTTTCGCGCCGGGAAAAACTCAGTTAGCTATTCGGGACCAAGCTGCTTCTGCCGGGCTAGCCGCAGCCGTCAAAATCTTGTAGAGTGGCGGGATTCGGAGGCCAGGTTCTCACAAACACAACAAAAAAAAAGTAACGACCAATATTCGGGAGACTTTGAACAAATTAGTGAAAAGTCGTTTATTACCTACGAGACGATATTTCCCTCATTCTCGCTCAACCGCGATTCTCTACACACACATACGCATACATTCACAACGCACGGGAACTAGTACATACTCGAACGGAATTTTCGTATTACCGACACTTTTCGCGACATTCAACTCTCCCTCGGAAACGAAATCCGGTTACTCAGTTCACCGGCATAAACGGAAATTAACGCGGATCATTCTCACACTCTATCGTTTCTCGATCATTCCCGCACGCACAACAACTAACACACGATTAATGGCGATTTTCCGAAGATAATTCCCGACAACTCTTTCTAATTCTAATGTTATTTCTTTTAACCAACGGTCGCAAATTGGCAACGGCCCACCGTAAGGCCTCGCGGGACTCTGCAACCAACAAAAGACCAAACACAGAGCCCGCGGACTCAACCACGCGTAGGATACCGTCGCCGCGCACGCTTCCACAAAATCTTAAAAAAACTAAAGAATAAGAAAGGCCTAGTGACGGGGCTTACCTCGAGGTCAAAATAAATATATGGCCCGTATTGTCCTCTCAAATCTTTTCGGGATATTCTCGCGGTTGCTCTCTCTCTCGTCCTCGCAGTGCCGCGGATCCTCGGAAAATGCCACGAGATTTGTCGCTCCCGGGAGCACGATGCTACTCATCCCTACCCTCAGTGTCTTTACCGGCGATCGGTCAAGTGGCCAACCCTAACTTTTCGTGATCTATTTGTCGTGAATAATAGTTGGCGCTCCTGGCGCGCGAAGTGCGAATGAGGACGGCGCAGCGCCGCGCAAGGGCCGAAGCGTAGACCGGTGTTCGTCTCGTGATTCGGAGGGAACGTCGAGTCCTCTATGCCTGTCGTTGCAACCAGTATGCTCTCGGGACAGATGACATCTCGGGAGTCTCGTTGTTGGCGATGTATTGAGTGAACGAAGAGAAATAGTAGCGGAATTCCCCATCATTTCTCGGCGTACATAAATAAATAAAACAAAATCGTCGAGAGATAGAATTAATGGACGAAATTAACCTATGTCGAGCCCTATGGATCTGTTGGGAATCGTTGCACTGCGAGGAGCCATCGAGATTTTTGCGAGCTTATCTCGCCTCAAATTTTTAACTCGTTACAGTGTATCTATTCAAATTATTGTTTCTTCTATTGCGTAGATTTTGTAGTTTATTTTTATGTATTTTGGATAATTTGTTGGAAAGCTTATTTAATTTTATTCCTTCAAGGTGAAAAAATTTTTTTTGAATGTATTGTGGTGTTTTCTTAGAGATTATGTGTGTACTTTGTTGGATAATATAATTATTGTGTCTAATTTGCGCATTTATTACATTGATTTCTAAGTTGAGAATTTTTCTAAAAGTTGTGTTTAATGATTTTTCAAAATTGTATGAATTTTTCGTTGTTAAAAATGTTAAGTTATTAATATTTGCTGTGTCTAAGTGTTTAGGAATTAGATTTTCTTGTCTACATTTTAATAGGAACTTCAGTTCTTGGGTTCCTCGTACGCTTGCCTCGCTATTCATCGTCCAGTTCTTGAAAGCCAGGTGTGTGTTGATGCCATATCGAGTACGGATGTTGTAGAAGAAGCTCATTTTTTTTCCCTTTTTGAAGTTTTACGCCAGATGTGATGAGATTGCTGATGCCGTAGCCGTATATTTGAGAATGTTTTCTGGAGCTTCGGCGAATGACGGCTTGTTGGGTAATTTTTCCTTTGTTATTGTGTTTGAATTCTTTAGGAGACGAAGACGGAATGACCCTTTTTTACGTTTCACCCTGATCAGGGCCTCTTCAGAAAATTCTAATTTGACTACGAAAATATATTACAAAATATATAAACAATATATAACGATATGAGGTTACCTAAATACATCAAAAAAAAAATACATACATTTTAAAGAAATTTCTTTTATATAAATAACGGTGTTCTTGGATCTCTGTGTTAAAGGTTATGTCTGTGAATGTTCAAAGAATTTTAAGGTGAATGTGTATGTTATATTGTTAAAATTGATATGAGTTCTGTTAAATTATTTTAAAATACCTGTGATGGTCATTGTGGTTATTTTTGTCAGTGTGATAAAAGAAAGTTATTAACCAATAACACGGAGAGTCCTTTAGCGCATGCGGTTACAGTTTTCTATGCTGGTTCGTTAGATTTCAAACTTTGGTTGAGTGTTATTTAGGAGAGTGGGGGGGGGGGGGTTTATTTCTTGTGTTTTCTGATTCGTTGTAGGATAGTGATGTATGGCACGTTGTTTGATTTGTGTTATGTTTTTGCTGTGAATTATGTTCAATTAATGTGGAGATTTTTTTGCTTTATTGGTTTTATAATTACTGAGTTATGAATATTTTTAATTATTGCACTATAAATTATGCTTAGATTAGTTATGTCTGTTCGGTAATTAATGGAATTTTTATCAGATTTAATTTTAATCATTTCTTGTAGTAATCGTTTATAGTAAGAAGGTTCTATTGTTAAAATCTTTGTGTTGTCGAAATTAAAAGTTTGTTGTGTTTGTTTTATATGTTCTGTTAATGCTGTGTGTGCAGATTGTAGGTGATATGAGCTGTTTTTGTGTTCTTGGATTCTGGTTTTTAGTTGTCTTTTTGTTTGTCAGATATAAGTGCTAGCACAATCTTTGCAAGGAATTTTATATACTGCGTTTGATTTTAGTAATGGTGAGATTTTATCTTTAGTCGATCCTATGAGTGATTGTATGTTGTGTTTATTATTATTTACTAAATTTATTTCGTGTGGTTGAAGCATTTTAATTAATTGGTGATGTATTTGTTCTATGTATGGGAAGTTCATGAGTCGGTTTTTATCAAATTTAGGTGTGTCTGTTTATTTTGGGTTGTGTTTGGAAATGGTATTTAATCTTTTTGTGACGTGCTTTTGTATAAATTTTTTAGGGTAACAATTTAGTTTCAAGGTTGTTTTGATTAAATTTAAATTTTCTGTGTGAAATTGTTTTTCTGACAATTTGATTGCTCTGTATACTAGCATGTAAATTATGCCTATTTTCTGTTGCATTGGATGATTCGAGAAAAAATTTAAATATCTACCTGACCAGGTTGGTTTTCTATACAAATTTGTGATGATTCTGTTATTATTTCTAATGAGTGAGATGTCTAAGAAGGGGGCCATGTTGTTATTTTCATATTCTATTGTAAATTGTAGTTTGCAGTTGTAAGAATTAAAAATTTGAAGAGTTTCGTTTATTTCTTGTGAAGGTAGTGCCATGATTATGTCATCAACGTATCATTTATAAATTGGTGGAGTGAAATTTAGTTTTCCCAGGCAATTTTCTTCTAAATCAATCATGACGATATATTATAGTATTGGTGCTAATGGGGATCCCATGGGAAGTCCTGATATTTGTTTATATATATTGTTGTCAAAAGTGAAATAGGTGGAGTTCATTACTAATTCTATGACTTTAATTAATTCGTTTGTGGGAAAGTGATTTTCAAATAAATGTGTTCCTTTATTTATGCTGTTATTGACTAATTGTAGTGGGATATTAGTATATAGGCTAGTTACATCTAATGAGATTAGAACATAATTGTCAGGGATAATTATATTGTTGACGAATTCTTTGAGTGTGAAACTATCTTTGATATTGGATTGGTGGATTGGTAAGTGTTTGTTTAATATTTTATGTATGAAATTTGCTATTTTGTAAGTGGTAAAATGAATTGAAGAAACTATTGGTCTGAGTGGGTAGTTATTTTTGTGCATTTTTGGAAGGGTGTATAATCGGGCTACATTGCAATTTACAGGTTTTAAGTAATCCAATATTTATGGGGTATTGATTTTGTTTTTTTTCCATCTACTTAGGAGTAATGTGATTGTTTTTTGTAAGGTGTTAATTCGATCTTTTTTAATTGTTATATATGTTGTTTTGTCTTTGAGTAGATTTTTGGTTTTTTCTGTGTATTCATTTTTTTTATAATGACTGTAGTGTTGCCTTCGTCTGCTTTTGTGATAATTATTTCTGAATGTGTATTAATGAAGTTTTGGGTGTCTCTAATGATTCTTTCTGTATGTTTCTTATGGTTTTTATTGTAAAAAGTAAATAGTATGTTCGATAATTTACTTCTAGAAGGATCTGTGTTTTCTTCATTTATATGATGAATGTTATTTTCAAATTCTGCGATTGTGTTATGTATTGCTTTTGTTTTTTCTTTTTTTCGAAATATGGGTAACAACATTTTTGTCCGAGGGCTAGAAATAGTTGTATGTGACTGGGAATCTCAATATTGGACAAATTGACTAACCATTCGTTATGTATTGCTTGTGATTGTATTCTATTGTTAGTGGTGTGTGTTAGGATTAGTTTAAAGAAATCTATATTTTGTGAAGGAGGTTTTCTATTGGTAATTGTGTGTGTTTTTGGAACGTAGTTATTGTTATTATTATTGTCTATTCTTTTAATGTTAATGTTGTGTGTTGAGTGGTTGATATTCTTGTAATTTTTTCTTTGTTATTGTGTTTGAATTCTTTAGGAGAGGAAGACGGAAAAACTTTTTTTTACGTTTCACCCTGATCAGGGCCTCTTCAGAAAATTTTAATTTGACTATAAAAATATATTACAAAATATATAAACAATAAATAACAATAAGAGGTTACATAAATTAATCAAAGAAAAAACAAAATACATACATTTTAAAGAAATTTCTTTTATATAAATAACGGTGTTTTTGAATCTCTGTGTCAAAGGTTATGTCTGTGAATGTCTAAAGAATTTTAAGGTGAATGTGTATGTTATATTGTTTAAATTGATATGAGTTATGTTAAATTATTTTAAAATACCTGTGGTGGTAATTGTGGTTATTTTTGTCAGTGTGATAAAAGAAAGTTATTAACTAATAACACGGAGAGTCCTTTAGCGCATGCGGTTACATTTTTCTATGCTGGTTCGTTAGATTTCAAACTTTGGTTGAGTGTTATTTCGGAGAGTGGGGGGGGGGGGGGGGGGTTTATTTCTTGTGTTTTCTTATTGGTTGTAGGATAGTGGTGTATGGCGCGTTGTTTGATTTTTGTTATGTTTTTGCTGTGAATTATGTTCAATTAATGTGGAGATTTTTCTGGTGTTTTGGTTTTATAATTACTGAGGTATGAATATTTCAAATTATTGCACTATAAATTATGCTTAGATTAGTTATGTCTGTTCGTTAATTAATGGAATTTTTATCAGTTTTAATTTTAATCATTTCTTGTACTAATCGTTTATAGTAAAAAGGTTCTATCGTTAAAATCTTTGTGTTGTCGAAATTAAAAGTTTGTTGTGTTTGTTTTATATGTTCTTAACAGAATTAACATGCTGTGTGTGCTGATTGTAGGTGATATGTGCTGTTTTTGTGTTCTTGGATTCTAGTTTTTAGTTGTCTTTTTGTTTGTCCAATTTAAGTGCTAGCACAATCTTTGCAAGGAATTTTATATACTGCGTTTGATTTCAGTAATGGTGAGATTTTATCTTTAGTCGATCCTATGAGTGATTGTATGTTGTGTTTATTATTATTTACTAAATTTATTTCGTGTGGTTGAAGCATTTTAATTAATTGGTGATGTATTTGTTCTATGTATGGGAAGTTCATGAGTCTGTTTTTATCAAATTTAGGTGTGTCCGTTTATTTTGGGTTGTGTTTGGAAATGGTATTTAATTTTTTTGTGACGTGCTTTTGTATAAATTTTTTAGGGTAACAATTTAGTTTCAAGGTTGTTTTGATTAAATTTAAATTTTCTGTGTGAAATTGTTTTTCTGACAATTCGATTGCTCTGTCTACTAGCATGTAAATTATTCCTAAATTCTGTTGCATTGGATGATTCGAAATAAAATTTAAATATCTACCTGACCAGGTTGGTTTTCTATACAAATTTGTGATGATTCTGTTATTATTTCTAATGAGTGAGGTGTCTAAGAAGGGGGCCATGTTGTTATTTTCATATTCTATTGTAAATTGTAGTTTGGAGTTGTAAGAATTAAAAATTTGAAGAGTTTTGTTTATTTCTTGTGAAGGTAGTGCCACGATTATGTCATCAACGTATCTTTTATAAATTGGTAGAGTGAAATTTAGTTTTCCCAGGCAATTTTCTTCTAAATCAAGCATGACGATATTTTATAGAATTGGTGCTAATGGGGATCCCATGGGAAGTCCTGATATTTGTTTATATATATTGTTGTCAAAGGTGAAATAGGTGGAGTTCATTACTAATTCTATGACTTTAATTAATTCATTTGTGGGAAAGTGATTTTCAAATAAATGTGTTCCTTTATTTATGCTGTTTTTGACTAATTGTAGTGGGATATTAGTATATAGGCTAGTTACATCTAATGAGATTAGAACATAATTGTCAGGGATAATTATATTGTTGACGAATTCTTTGAGTGTGAAACTATCTTTGATATTGGATTGGTGGATTGGTAAGTGTTTGTTTAATATTTTATGTATGAAATTTGCTATTTTGTAAGTGGTAAATTGAATTGAAGAAACTATTGGTCTGAGTGGGTAGTTATTTTTGTGCATTTTTGGAAGGGTGTATAATCGGGCTATATTGCAATTTACAGGTTTTAAGTAATCCAATATTTATGGGGTAATGATTTTGTTTTTTTTCCATCGACTTAGGAGTAATGTGATTGTTTTTTGTAAGTTGTTAATTGGATCTTTTTTAATTGTTATATATGTTGTTTTGTCTTTGAGTAGATTTTTGGTTTTTTCTATGTATTCATTTTTTTCATAATGACTGTAGTATTGCCTTTGTCTGCTTTTGTGATAATTATTTCTGAATGTGTATTAATGAAGTTTTGGGTGTCTCTAATGATTCTTTCTGTATGTTTCTTTTGGTTTTTATTGTAAAAAGTAAATAGTATGTTCGATTATTTACTTCTAGATGGATCTGTGTTTTCTTCATTTATATGATGAATGTTATTCTCAAATTCTGCGATTGTGTTATGTTTTGCTTTTGTTTTTTCTTTTTTTCGAAATATGGGTAACAACATTTTTGTCCGAGGGCTAGAAATAGTTGTATGTGACTGGGAATCTCAATATTGGACAAATTGACTAACCGTTTATTATGTATTGCTTGTGATTGTATTCTATTGTTAGTGGTGTGTGTTAGGATTAGTTTAAAGAAATCTATATTTTGTGAAGGAGGTTTTCTATTGGTAATTGTGTGTGTTTTTGGAACGTAGTTATTGTTATTATTATTGTCTATTCTGTTAATGTTAATGTTGTGTGTTGAGTGGTTGATATTCTTGTAATTTTTTCTTTGTTATTGTGTTTGAATTCTTTAGGAGAGGAAGACGGAAAAACCCTTTTTTACGTTTCACCCTGATCAGGGCCTCTTCAGAAAATTTTAATTTGACTATAAAAATATATTACGAAATATATAAACAATAAATAACAATAAGAGGTTACATAAATTAATCAAAGAAAAAACAAAATACATACATTTTAAAGAAATTTCTTTTATATAAATAACGGTGTTTTTGAATCTCTGTGTCAAAGGTTATGTCTGTGAATGTCTAAAGAATTTTAAGGTGAATGTGTATGTTATATTGTTAAAATTGATATGAGTTATGTTAAATTATTTTAAAATACCTGTGGTGGTCATTGTGGTTATTTTTGTCAGTGTGATAAAAGAAAGTTATGAACTAATAACACGGAGAGTCCTTTAGCGCATGCGGTTACATTTTTCTATGCTGGTTCGTTAGATTTCAAACTTTGGTTGAGTGTTATTTCGGAGAGTGGGGGGGGGGGGGTTTATTTCTTGTGTTTTCTTATTGGTTGTAGGATAGTGGTGTATGGCGCGTTGTTTGATTTTTGTTATGTTTTTGCTGTGAATTATGTTCAATTAATGTGGAGATTTTTTTGGTGTTTTGGTTTTATAATTACTGAGGTATGAATATTTCAAATTATTGCACTATAAATTATGCTTAGATTAGTTATGTCTGTTCGGTAATTAATGAAATTTTTATCAGATTTAATTTTAATCATTTCTTGTAGTAATCGTTTATAGTAAGAAGGTTCTATTGTTAAAATCTTTGGGTTGTCGAAATTAAAAGTTTGTTGTGTTTGTTTTATATGTTCTGTTAATGCTGTGTGTGCTGATTGTAGGTGATATGTGCTGTTTTTGTCTTCTTGGATTCTGGTTTTTAGTTGTCTTTTTGTTTGTCCAATATAAGTGCTAGCACAATCTTTGCAAGGAATTTTATATACTGCGTTTGATCTTAGTAATGGTGAGATTTTATCTTTAGTAGATACTATGAGTGATTGTATGTTGTGTTTATTATTATTTACTAAATTTATTTCGTGTGGTTGAAGCATTTTAATTAATTGGTGATGTATTTGTTCTATGTATGGGAAGTTCATGAGTCTGTTTTTATCAAATTTGGGTGTGTCTGTTTTTTTTGGGTTGTGTTTGGTAATGGTATTTAATCTTTTTGTGTCGTGCTTTTGTATAAATTTTTCAGGGTACCAATTTAGTTTCAAGGTTGTTTTGATTAAATTCAAATTTTCTGTGTGAAATTGTTTTTCTGACAATTTGATTGCTCTGTCTACTACCATGTAAATCATGCCTATTTTCTGTTGCATTGGATGATTCGAGAAAAAATTTAAATATCTACCTGACCAGGTTGGTTTTCTATACCAATTTGTTATGATTCTGTTATTATTTCTAATGAGTGAGATGTCTAAAAGGGAGGCCATGTTGTTATTTTCATATTCTATTGTAAATTGTAGTTTGGAGTTGTAAGAATTAAAAATTTGAAGAGTTTTGTTTATTTCTTGTGAAGGTAGTGCCATGATTATGTCATCAACGTATCTTTTACGAATTGGTGGTGTGAAATTTACTTTTCCCAGGCAATTTTCTTCTAAATCAATCATTACGATATTTTATAGTATTGGTGCTAATGGGGATCCCATGGGAAGTCCTGATATTTGTTTATATATATTGTTGTCAAAGGTGAAATAGGTGGAGTTCATTACTAATTCTATGACTTTAATTAATTCATTTGTGGGAAAGTGATTTTCAAATAAATGTGTTCCTTTATTTATGCTGTTTTTGACTAATTGTAGTGGGATATTAGTATATAGGCTAGTTACATCTAATGAGATTAGAACATAATTGTCAGGGATAATTATATTGTTGACGAATTCTTTGAGTGTGAAACTATCTTTGATATTGGATTGGTGGATTGGTAAGTGTTTGTTTAATATTTTATGTATGAAATTTGCTATTTTGTAAGTGGTAAAATGAATTGAAGAAACTATTGGTCTGAGTGGGTAGTTATTTTTGTGCATTTTTGGAAGGGTGTATAATCGGGCTATATTGCAATTTACAGGTTTTAAGTAATCCAATATTTATGGGGTAATGATTTTGTTTTTTTTCCATCGACTTAGGAGTAATGTGATTGATTTTTGTAAGGTGTTAATTGGATCTTTTTTAATTGTTATATATGTTGTTTTGTCTTTGAGTAGATTTTTGGTTTTTTCTATGTATTCATTTTTTTTATAATGACTGTAGTATTGCCTTTGTCTGCTTTTGTGATAATTATTTCTGAATGTGTATTAATGAAGTTTTGGGTGTCTCTAATGATTCTTTCTGTATGTTTCTTTTGGTTTTTATTGTAAAAAGTAAATAGTATGTTCGATTATTTACTTCTAGATGGATCTGTGTTTTCTTCATTTATATGATGAATGTTATTCTCAAATTCTGCGATTGTGTTATGTTTTGCTTTTGTTTTTTCTTTTTTTCGAAATATGGGTAACAACATTTTTGTCCGAGGGCTAGAAATAGTTGTATGTGACTGGGAATCTCAATATTGGACAAATTGACTAACCGTTTATTATGTATTGCTTGTGATTGTATTCTATTGTTAGTGGTGTGTGTTAGGATTAGTTTAAAGAAATCTATATTTTGTGAAGGAGGTTTTCTATTGGTAATTGTGTGTGTTTTTGGAACGTAGTTATTGTTATTATTATTGTCTATTCTGTTAATGTTAATGTTGTGTGTTGAGTGGTTGATATTCTTGTAATTTTTTCTTTGTTATTGTGTTTGAATTCTTTAGGAGAGGAAGACGGAAAAACCCTTTTTTACGTTTCACCCTGATCAGGGCCTCTTCAGAAAATTTTAATTTGACTATAAAAATATATTACGAAATATATAAACAATAAATAACAATAAGAGGTTACATAAATTAATCAAAGAAAAAACAAAATACATACATTTTAAAGAAATTTCTTTTATATAAATAACGGTGTTTTTGAATCTCTGTGTCAAAGGTTATGTCTGTGAATGTCTAAAGAATTTTAAGGTGAATGTGTATGTTATATTGTTAAAATTGATATGAGTTATGTTAAATTATTTTAAAATACCTGTGGTGGTCATTGTGGTTATTTTTGTCAGTGTGATAAAAGAAAGTTATGAACTAATAACACGGAGAGTCCTTTAGCGCATGCGGTTACATTTTTCTATGCTGGTTCGTTAGATTTCAAACTTTGGTTGAGTGTTATTTCGGCGAGTGGGGGGGGGGGGTTTATTTCTTGTGTTTTCTTATTGCTTGTAGGATAGTGGTGTATGGCGCGTTGTTTGATTTTTGTTATGTTTTTGCTGTGAATTATGTTCAATTAATGTGGAGATTTCTTTGGTGTTTTGGTTTTATAATTACTGAGGTATGAATATTTCAAATTATTGCACTATAAATTATGCTTAGATTAGTTATGTCTGTTCGGTAATTAATGAAATTTTTATCAGATTTAATTTTAATCATTTCTTGTAGTAATCGTTTATAGTAAGAAGGTTCTATTGTTAAAATCTTTGGGTTGTCGAAATTAAAAGTTTGTTGTGTTTGTTTTATATGTTCTGTTAATGCTGTGTGTGCTGATTGTAGGTGATATGTGCTGTTTTTGTCTTCTTGGATTCTGGTTTTTAGTTGTCTTTTTGTTTGTCCAATATAAGTGCTAGCACAATCTTTGCAAGGAATTTTATATACTGCGTTTGATCTTAGTAATGGTGAGATTCTATCTTTAGTAGATACTATGAGTGATTGTATGTTGTGTTTATTATTATTTACTAAATTTATTTCGTGTGGTTGAAGCATTTTAATTAATTGGTGATGTATTTGTTCTATGTATGGGAAGTTCATGAGTCTGTTTTTATCAAATTTGGGTGTGTCTGTTTTTTTTGGGTTGTGTTTGGTAATGGTATTTAATCTTTTTGTGTCGTGCTTTTGTATAAATTTTTCAGGGTACCAATTTAGTTCCAAGGTTGTTTTGATTAAATTCAAATTTTCTGTGTGAAATTGTTTTTCTGACAATTTGATTGCTCTGTCTACTACCATGTAAATCATGCCTATTTTCTGTTGCATTGGATGATTCGAGAAAAAATTTAAATATCTACCTGACCAGGTTGGTTTTCTATACCAATTTGTGATGATTCTGTTATTATTTCTAATGAGTGAGATGTCTAAAAGGGAGGCCATGTTGTTATTTTCATATTCTATTGTAAATTGTAGTTTGGAGTTGTAAGAATTAAAAATTTGAAGAGTTTTGTTTATTTCTTGTGAAGGTAGTGCCATGATTATGTCATCAACGTATCTTTTACGAATTGGTGGTGTGAAATTTACTTTTCCCAGGCAATTTTCTTCTAAATCAATCATTACGATATTTTATAGTATTGGTGCTAATGGGGATCCCATGGGAAGTCCTGATATTTGTTTATATATTTTGTTGTCAAAGGTGAAATAGGTGGAGTTCATTACTAATTCTATGACTTTAATTAATTCGTTTGTGGGAAAGTGATTTTCAAATAAATGTGTTCTTTTATTTATGCTGTTTTTGACTAATTGTAGTGGGATATTAGTATATAGGCTAGTTACATCTAATGAGATTAGAACATAATTGTCAGGGATAATTATATTGTTGACGAATTCTTTGAGTGTGAAACTATCTTTGATATTGGATTGGTGGATTGGTAAGTGTTTGTTTAATATTTTATGTATGAAATTTGCTATTTTGTAAGTGGGATAATTTATTGAAGAAACTATTGGTCTGAGTGGGTAGTTATTTTTGTGAATTTTTGGAAGGGTGTATAATCGGGCTATATTGCAATTTACAGGTTCTAAGTAATCAAATATTTGTGGGGTAATGATTTCGTTTTTTTTTCCATCTACTTAGGAATAATGTGATTCTTTTTTGTAAGGTGTTTATTGGATCTTTTTTAATTGTTATGTATGTTGTTGTGTCCTTGAGTACATTTTTGGTTTTTTCTGTGTATTCATTTTTTTTATAATGACTGTAGTGTTGCCTTCGTCTGCTTTTGTGATAATTATTTCTGAATGTGTATTAATGAAGTTTTGGGTGTCTCTAATGATTCTTTCTGTATGTATCTTTTGGTTTTTATTGTAAACAGTAAATAGTATGTTCGTTAATTTACTTCTAGAAGGATCTTCGTTTTCTTCATTTATATGATGAATGTTATTTTCAAATTCTGCGATTGTGTTATGTATTGCTTTTGTTTTTTCTTTTTTGACGAAATATGGGTAACAAAATTTTTGTCCGAGGGCTAGAATTAGTTGTATGTGACTGGGAATCTCAACATTGGACAAATTGACTAACCATTTATTATGTATTTCTTGTGATTGTATTTTATTGTTAGTGGTGTGTGTTAGGATTTGTTTAAAGAAATCTATATTTTGTGCAGGAAGTTTTCTATTGGTAATTGTGTGTGTTTTTGGAACGTAGTTATTGTTATGATTATTGTCTATTATGTTAATGTTAATGTTGTGTGTTGAGTTGTTGATATTGTTGTTTTTGTTAATTAAATTTATGTTTGGTTTATTTGTGAAGTGGTTTTGATGTTGTTCTAAGTGAATTTCTCTTTGTGAAGAAATCGAGGTTAGAAAGTCTTTCGTGTTGTATGTGTATCTATTGTAACACGGCGCATCCTCGCGATGCACACAGCTCGGCTGAGGGCCGCCACTCACGTACGTACCCCTTATTATTTTATTATTAATTGTATTATTTTTGTAGCCCCGATTTTTGTTACGCGATATTTTATTTTCTTTGCCCCTTTTTTCTTTTTCGCCCCCCCCCCCCCCCCCCCCCCCCCCCGAATGGAAGTATGAATGCAGCGAGTTCGAATGTGGCGCCGGCCGGGAGAAGAGCTCAGGGCACCACGGCCGTTGCTGCCGGGGTTGAAGCCGTGTGGAAAAGCGTAAGCAGAGGGGACCCGCACGCCTGGCGCGTCCCTGCCTCCTCGCCGCCAATGACCACCGCCGCTTCCTGCTACGCTTGACCCACTGGCCAATCCCCAGGCGCGCGGTCCTCCGATTCGTCGAGCCTGATCGGGACCGCCGCGGGAGCCAATCATATGCAACGCCGACCGGGAGAGAAGCTCAGGGCCCCACGGCCGTTGCTGCCGGGGTTGAGGCCCGTGAGGACAACCGTAAGCAGAGGGGACCCGCAATACTAGCGCGTCCCTGCCTCCTCGCCGCCAATGACCACCGCCGCTTCCTGCTACGCTTGTCTCACCGGCCAATCCCCAGGCGCGCGGCCCTCCGATTCGCCGAGCCCGATCGGGACCGCCGCGGGAGCCAATCACCGACAACACGAAGCTACGGAGAAGAAGACGCCGGCCGGCATGTTACTTCAGCTGAGCTTTATGCAGTGAGAGGACGCCATTATTTGAGTAAAAGAGATAATTGTGATTGAGAGATTGTGTGTGTGATAGGAAGCCGAAAAAAAGTGAGTACTTGAGTACTTTCCCTCTATTACACCCCGCGATTCCAAGATTTCCCCCCCTTTAGTTCGAATATTTTTCATATTTATTTCCCCCGTGTTTTCCGACCGCGTGCGTACCGCCATCACGGGTGCCGTTACACCTGTTGCGTTCATCGGTGAGTGGTGGTTCTTCTGCGTAATTAGCGATCGCCCCAAAATACCCCGCGTCAATAGAGTCCCCTGAATTTTGTAATTGATATCCCCCTTTCTTTTGTGGCCCATAACCAATAGCCCAAAATCCTTTAAAATCACAGTATTAATCCCACCCCTCCCCCTTACGTCACCCCCCCCCCCCCGTCTCGACCGAGGTAATTATTAAGTAGACGACGAGTTCGGGAATTCACCCCTGACGCCCCTCATCCCTCTGCCCCCCCTCTAGCCGCGTATAAATTTTATTCGATCTTTTGTTTCTTTTTTTTATGATCAACAATTGTCAAATTACCGAGTCATTTGACCGGTAACGTTACGGATGCTACACGTAACGTAGCTGGCGCCCAAACCCACCCCCATTTTCTTTTATTATTGTAATTATTTTTCTTTTATTGTTATTATTATATTTACTTTATTATTTAAATTCTTTTTGTTTCATTTATCTTGAATTTCTTTCTCACTGACCCCTTCCCCGTTCCTTAATTACCGGGAAGCCGGTCATAAATTGGCGCCCAACGTGGGGCCCGAAAAACAACTTATTCTTTTTTTTTTTAGGCAGTGCTCACCTCGGTATACCCCCCCCCCTTTTTCGTCCAACCTCAGTGAGACCTCTACATTCGACTCTTCTTTTTTATTTTATTTTATTTTCTCTTTTTTTTTCTGCCCTCCTTCCCTGCTTATTATAATTTATTTTTATTTTTATTTTATTTTTCCCTTTTTCTCCCCCCTCTCTTTCCGTCTCACGACTAAGCCCTGGAGTGCGCGTGAACCACCACCACGGAAGCGCGCCCCCCTCCCCCCCGTATTTCGCTTTTCGTTTTTTTTTGTGTTTAATTAAATTAGCAGCCCCCTTTACTTCATAATGGACCCCGTTGCGGTCGGAAGCGTTACCACCGCCACCACCACGAGCGTTACCACCACCAGTCCGAGCAGCGGTCCCTCCGCCCCCGCTGCCCCTCTCCCCCTCGTCGGTCCTCCAGCGCCGGTGGCGCCGCCGGCCACGCAAGCCCACATTCTTCGGATTAAGGAGGATTTAGACACCATGCGCGTCATCCGGGACATCCTCCGGCTCTGCGATCACGCAGAGCTGAGTACTGCGGGTACCCCCGAAGAATTGCGTGATCGGTATTGGCGCCGCGAAATACGTCGTCTTCACCCCGAAGTCGAGACTGCCTGGGACCCGACGGTGGACGAGCGGGGACTGCACCCCGCATTCACATTTACCGCTGCGGTGCTCGAGCCTTGCTTCGAGGACTCCCGGCGTACTAACCCTCCCCTCGCCCCGGAACTACCCTCCGACCCCCTCCCCGTCAACCACAGCGGAGCCTTAGCCACTGGCCAGTCCCTTGGGCCTTTTCGCGACCCCATAACCCTCAGCGGCACCGGAGATCTGATGAGCTTCGACGACGTAACCCCACCGTCGTGCCACTCCCCTCTCGCCCGGAACACAGTCCCTGTTGTCACTTTCGCCCCTAACCCAATATCAGCCCCGCCGGTCCAACCGCCCCCACGGCCGTACACTCCCCACCAAGCCCCCTTACTCTCTCTGCCCCCTGCCCCCGCACCCCTGCGTCACCCTGCCTCATCACCCCATCCCCCCACCGACCCATGGGGACACCACGCTACCTTCGAGCTGCCACAAGAGCGCGCCCGACCCCAGTACAATAGTACAGGGTACCGTGTTCCCCCATTAACCCACACCCCCCTTCGCCACCCCCATTCCCTCGCACCCTGCCCCGAACCCCTCTCTCGTATGGGCAGTATCTGGACCCGCGACACCCACCAGATAGACCACTTCCGACGGTTCGGTCCCAAATTCGCAGGGCGTCGTGGAGATGACGGGGAGGAGTATCTCCTCCACCTCTACGAATACTGCGACAGCCGAGGGTTCTCCGAAGAGGATCTGTTGCGGGTCCTACCCGAATCCTTCACACATGACGCGCTCATGTGGTACCGGGTGGAACGCAACAACTGGTCCTCCTATGAGGAGTTTATTTTTCGATTCCGCGCTTGGTTCGGTCACAGGGACCTCCAGGAGCGCCTGCGACGGGAACTAGAGTTGCGAACCCAAGGCCCCGGTGAGCCCAGTGGCGAGTTCATTACGAAGATGAGGACCATCTTCAACCTCCTGAACCCCCCCCTTTCCCTCGAGATGCAGCTTGACATCTGCGTCAATAACCTCCACCCCGAAGTGGGACAGCGCATCTATCGGGAAGACGTGACCAGCTTCCTGGATTTGCAGTTGAAGTGTCGCCGGCAGGAAGATGCGCGAGAACGCGCACGCACTTACCGCCCCCCGCCCCCGGCGGCTCACGCTGTCTTGCCATCCACCGCCTACGTGCCCCCAACCCGAGCCCGAGAAAGGGCTGCCGCCGTGGGACCATCGCCTCATACGCCCCTGCCCGGCCAGCCCATTACCGCCCCCGTCACGTCCCCCTTACCGCCGCCAAGCGCGGTCGCCAGCATGAGTACAACCCCCAGCACACCACCTCCCTCAGCCCCTGCCCCCCTACCCCCTGCACGACCATCAGTCCAACCTCAGCAACCTCCGCCCTTAATGGCCCACCCCGTTTCATCCCCACGAGGACGGTCGCCTCAATCCCGGCCCCAATCCACCACAGTCCGCTGTTATAACTGCCGACAAGCAGGACACATTTTCGCCGAGTGCCCCCAGCCCTTGGGGTCTTTCTGCCGCGCGTGCGGGCTGGCGGGATACGATCTCAACTCGTGCCCACGGTGCCGCCGGGCGCGTGAGGAAAACTCCAGAGGGGGGGGGGCAATAACTCCGTCTCCCCCCCCCGTTCAAGTGCCGAATCCAGGGATAGCGGACCTGGCTGCCCTGGACTCCTTCGTCCCACCCCTGCCCCGCCCCCGAGTTTTGCCCGTGATTGACGCCGTTGAGACCCAGGAGGAAGACGAGCGCCACTTTGTGATGCTGAACCTCCTGGGTCGTCATGTGCTCGCCCTGATTGACCCGGGAGCCACGCGCTCTTATCTGGGAGTAGCAGAGGCCCGTGCGCTGGGCACGGAGCTCCGGCCGGCTACTGGAGGAGTGCGGGTTGCCAATAACACCGTGGTTCCCCTCCTCGGAGTCATGCCCATACAGTTCGAGTTAGAATCCAGCATCAAGACCATCGAGATGAGAGTGGCTCCCTTGGGGTACGAGAGCATCCTGGGGATCGATTTTTGCAAGATCTTCGGCCTGAAAATCGATTACGGCGAGGATACCTGGCAAATCCCCGGCGGTTCCCCCCGGAAGTTCACCACCGATGAGCGCATCCCCATCGTCGTGCCGGCTTTTCCAGAATGCGCCGGACTCGCTGACGCCCCCCTCGCCGTCGAAGACCGCCTCAGCCCCCTCCTAGATCGACTGGTGAAGCCCAACACCACCGGCACACTAAGCGTCACCACCCTGGTCGAGCATGCTATCGACGTGCAAGGCCACCCTCCCATTCGCCAGCGGCCCCGTACCATCTCCCCTTACTTGCTCGCCACCGCCCACGCGGAGGTCGACAAGATGCTCCGCGAGGGGGTGATCGAGAGGTCGAACAGCCCCTGGTTAAGCAACCCCGTGATTGTCCCCAAGCCCAATGGTAAGTCCCGGTTTTGCATCGACTACCGCGATGTGAACAAAGTCACAAAAAAAGACGCCTACCCCCTCCCCAACCTAGACCGAATCTTGGATGGATTACGGCGAGCCCGTCACATCTCCAAGTTAGACCTCAGCCAGGCCTATTTCCAAATCCCCGTACACCCCGCTAGTCGCCCCATAACTGCCTTTGCTGTCCCGGGCCGAGGTCTATGCCAGTTCACCCGTATGCCCTTCGGACTGACGAACGCTCCCGCGACTTTCCAAAGACTGATGGACCGACTGATCCCGACAGAGTGGGAGCCCCATGTCTTCGCCTACCTCGACGACATAATAATTGCGACGGAGACTGAGGAGGACCACTACCGATACCTCGAGCTGGCCCTCAAGGCGCTAAAAGAAGCCGGTCTGGAGATCAACCGTGAGAAGAGTGAGTTCTTCTGCCCCGTGATGAAATACCTGGGGTATGTCGTCACGAAAGACGGACTGAAGACGGACCCCGACAAGATTGTCCCCATCCTAAACTACCCTGCCCCTACCAACATTAAGCAGCTGCGGAGGTTTCTCGGCATGATGGGCTGGTATGCCCGCTTCATGGGAGATATCTCCGAGCTGAAGGTCCCCCTTGTGCGACTCCTCGAAAAAGGACAGGAGTGGCAGTGGAACACCGAACAGCAAGAAGCCTTCGACGCGCTCCGCTACGCCCTCACCCGGACCCCTGTGTTAGCCCGCCCTGACTTTAGCAAACCCTTTGCCATTCACACCGATGCCAGTGACTACGCCGTCGGCGCCGTGCTGGTGCAGGAGGTGGAGGGAGAGGAGCACCCCATTATTTTCTGTAGTCGAGTCATGTCCCGAGCCGAGCGCAAGTACAGCGTTACCGAGAAGGAGTGCCTTGCGGTGTTGTGGGCAACCAAGAAATTGCGGCCATACATCGAGGGAACGTCCTTCACGGTGGTCACAGACCACAGTAGCTTGCGCTGGCTCCGTAATCTACGAGACCCTTCCGGTCGACTGGCCCGATGGGCATTATCAATGCAGGACCTTGATATGGAAATAGTCCACCGCAAAGGATCCCTAAATGTAGTCCCTGATGCCCTTTCCAGAATGTTCAAGGGGACCATCGAAGCCCTGGCTGCCGTGGGTGAGACCATGGATCCCTGGTACCTCGAACAAATGCACAACGTCCATAGTTTCCCGCACAAGTACCCGGATTGGAAAATCGAGGACCACCAACTGTTCCACCACCGCCCTCACCCCCTTATAGAGCCAGCCCTAACCGACCTCGATGCCTGGAAACTTGTCCTCCCTAGCGATGCCCGATCGCGAGCCCTCCGAAACGCCCACGAACACCCCCAGTCTGGCCACCTCGGAGTCGATAAGACTTACTCCCGCCTAACCCAAGACGTCTCTTGGCCCGGGGTCTTCCAGGATGTGGCACAATTTGTCAAGCGTTGCCCGGTGTGTCAGCTCCATAAAACCTCCCAGGGACCGCCTGGAGGAATAATGCGGGAGCGAACTACCGAGGGGCCTTGGACTGTAGTAGCTGCCGACGTCATGGGCCCATTCCCCCCCAGTAAAAGCCGAAACCGATACATCGTTGTATTCCAGGACCTCTTCACCAAATTCGTGGAAGCTAAGGCCCTTGGAGCAGCCACCGGGCCCTCCATCGTGACGGCCCTCGAGACCCTAGTCCTCAACCGTTGGGGCTGCCCCCAGTTCCTGCTGACTGACAATGGCACCGAGTTTGTTAACAAACACATGACCCGTCACCTCAGTCAGTACGGAGTACGACAAACCACCATACCCCCCTACCATGCCCAAGCCAACCCTGTAGAAAGAGTAAACCGGACCCTTAAGACCATGATTGTCTCATATGTCGGAGACGATCACCAAAACTGGGACCTCCACCTCCCGGAGCTTTGTTTCGCCCTCAACACCTCCGTACACGCCTCCACCAGCCTTACCCCTGCGTTTCTGAACTTCGGCCGAAACCCACGGCCCGCAAAGAGCATTCGCAACAACCTACCGCCCCCAGCCCTGGTCAATAGATCAGACCCCGCCGTGTGGAATGACCGAATGCAACGGCTCCCCCTCCTTTACGACATTGTCCATCGAAACCTTTCCCAGGCCGCGAAGAGACAGGCCCATTATTACAACCGAGGGAGGGACGACCGGGAATTCCAGGTCGGGGATGTAGTCCTGCGACGTAACCGTGTCCTCTCGTCGGCCGCACACAACTTCGCAGCCAAACTAGCCCCTAAATACCACGGACCCTACACAATTTCCAAGAAACTTTCCCCCGTGGTCTACGAACTACACCTGCCCCTGAAGAAAAAGTGGGTTAAAGCCCACATTAAAGACCTGAAGCCCTATCAAGCCCCAATCGCTCAGGATGAGACCCCAGACGCCCCGACTCCGACCGCAACAGCTCCCGAGAAAGTAACGCCCCCCGAGATAAAAGCGGCCCCAACACCCGACGCCGAAGACCCCGACATAACTTGCAACCCCTCGTTCTTACAGGATGTCGGGAACCATGAATTGGAGAGGAACACGGGGGGTCAAGTCAGTCAGGGGGAACTTGATGAGGAGGACCAGATGGGAGAGCATCGGCTACCAGCTGAGTGCGACCCTCTCCCCCCTCCCACTACACCCGGCCCCGGAATTAACCCACCGGACCGACGGCCCCGCGGTCGGCCACGAGGAAGCCGATCAAAACCAGCCGCGCCAAGAGAACCCGCCCGGACGTATGCCCTCCGGGAGCGTGCCCGCAATTGACCCCCGCCCCCTCGCGACTCCCCGAATCTCTCCCCTCGCCGAGCTCCCCCTTTTGACCCCCACTCCACCCACGACCCCTCGCCCAAAGATTACCCTAATCCGGACCCCAATCCAACCCCCAGCCCCTAAGAGAGACTCCCTTGTCACCCACGCGTCCGCCCCCTGGAGCCGTCAACCCCCCACCCCGAACAAACCAAGGCCCATACCCCCTCCCCCAGCTACCCTCCCCCTGAGGAAGACCCGATCCTCCCGGCAGCGACGTCCCTTACCCCGGGCCCCAGAAATAATGGCCCTCATGGAGATCCGGGTCCCCCGCCCAGAAGGTGCAACACCCCCCACATCCTTGCCTTCAGCCCCTTCTCTACCGTCATTGATGTCCCTGACCATCCCCCGCCCCACGAATGCCCTTCTTCCCCCCGTACCCACTCCACCAACCCCTCGAATACCACCCCTAATGTCTCTGACCATTCCTCCCCCCCCTAAGAACGATCCCCCCTCCATACCCACTCCCCCAACCCCCCAAATACCACCTCTGATGGTTAAAATCCTCCCCCGCCCCGATTGTCTGACCCCTGAACCCCGCGCGCACGTCTCCCGGGAGCATTACGAGGAGCCCGCGGAGCAGCTGAGTGTAGAGGCCCCTCACTTCCAGTGCTGGAACATCGGCACCCCCAACGAGCTTATCACTCGCCACCCCCGCTAATAGACGTTAGCCACCGACCCCCGTAACTAACCCTCCATAGGGAATAGGTAGGAGAGACTGAGCTGTGATAGCAATAAGTCTTTTAGTTTTTTTTATGAGCTCTCCTACCTACGTTTTCTTTGTATTTTCTCTTTTTGTTCTCTTTCTTTTTTTTTGTTTCTCTGTAGTATAATTAAATTCCCTTTGTGAACCGAAAATCGTGAAATAGTTACCTACCCGTTATTCTCAATCGAAGACCCTATCGCCCTTTACTTTCCCCAGAAACCGCCTCCCAATATATCTCCATCCCTAGTCCGCCCTCAGCCTCATCCATCCCCTCGGCTCAAGTACTCGAGTCGTACTTTCGTTTCAGCAGGGGGGAGTTTGTAACATGGCGCATCCTCGCGATGCACACAGCTCGGCTGAGGGCCGCCACTCACGTACGTACCCCTTATTATTTTATTATTAATTGTATTCTTTTTGTAGCCCCGATGTTTGTTACGCGATAATTTATTTTCTTTGCCCCTTTTTTCTTTTTCGCCCCCCCCCCCCCCCCCCCCAAATGGAAGTATGAATGCAGCGAGTTTGAATGTGGCGCCGGCCGGGAGAAGAGCTCAGGGCACCACGGCCGTTGCTGCCGGGGTTGAAGCCGTGTGGAAAAGCGTAAGCAGAGGGGACCCGCACGCCTGGCGCGTCCCTGCCTCCTCGCCGCCAATGACCACCGCCGCTTCCTGCTACGCTTGACCCACTGGCCAATCCCCAGGCGCGCGGTCCTCCGATTCGTCGAGCCTGATCGGGACCGCCGCGGGAGCCAATCATATGCAACGCCGACCGGGAGAGAAGCTCAGGGCCCCACGGCCGTTGCTGCCGGGGTTGAGGCCCGTGAGGACAACCGTAAGCAGAGGGGACCCGCAATACTAGCGCGTCCCTGCCTCCTCGCCGCCAATGACCACCGCCGCTTCCTGCTACGCTTGTCTCACCGGCCAATCCCCAGGCGCGCGGCCCTCCGATTCGCCGAGCCCGATCGGGACCGCCGCGGGAGCCAATCACCGACGACACGAAGCTACGGAGAAGAAGACGCCGGCCGGCATGTTACTTCAGCTGAGCTTTATGCAGTGAGAGGACGCCATTATTTGAGTAAAAGAGATAATTGTGATTGACAGATTGTGTGTGTGATTGGAAGCCGAAAAAAAGTGAGTACTTGAGTACTTTCCCTCTATTACACCCCGCGATTCCAAGATTTCCCCCCCTTTAGTTCGAGTATTTTTCATATTTATTTCCCCCGTGTTTTCCGACCGCGTGCGTACCGCCATCACGGGTGCCGTTACACCTGTTGCGTTCATCGGTGAGTGGTGGTTCTTCTGCGTAATTAGCGATCGCCCCGAAATACCCCGCGTCAATAGAGTGCCCTGAATTTTGTAATTGATATCCCCCTTTCTTTTGTGGCCCATAACCAATAGCCCAAAATCCTTTAAAATCACAGTATTAATCCCACCCCTCCCCCTTACGTCACCCCCCCCCCCGTCTCGACCGAGGTAATTATTAAGTAGCCGACGAGTTCGGGAATTCACCCCTGAGGCCCCTCATCCCTCTGCCCCCCCTCTAGCCGCGTATAAATTTTATTCGATCTTTTGTTTCTTTTTTTTATGATCAACAATTGTCAAATTACCGAGTCATTTGACCGGTAACGTTACGGATGCTACACGTAACGTAGCTGGCGCCCAAACCCACCCCCATTTTCTTTTATTATTGTAATTATTTTTCTTTTATTGTTATTATTATATTTACTTTATTATTTAAATTCTTTTTGTTCCATTTATCTTTAATTTCTTTCTCACTGACCCCTTCCCCGTTCCTTAATTACCGGGAAGCCGGTCATACTATTCAAATTATTGTTTCTTCTATTGCGTAGATTTTGTAGTTTATTTTCATGAATTTTGAATAATTTGTTAGAATGCTCATTTAATTTTATTCCTTCAAGGTGAAAAAATTTTGTTCGAATGTATTCTGGTGTTTTCTTAGAGATTATGTGTGTAGTTTGTTGGATAATATAATTATTGTGTCTAAATTGGGCGTTTATATCATTGATTTCTAAGTTGAGAATTTTTCTAGAAGTTGTGTTTAATAATTTTTCAAAGTTGTATGAATTTTCCTTTGTTAAAAATGTTAAGTTATTAATGATTGCTGTGTCTAAGTGTTTAGGAATTAGTTTTTCTTGTCTACATTTTAAGAGGAACTTCAGTTCTTGGGTTCCTCGTACTCTTGCCTCGCTATTCTTCGTCCAGTTCTTGAAAGCCAGGTATGTGTTGATGCCATATCGAGTACGGATGTTGTAGAAGAAGCTCATTTTTTTTCCCTTTTTGAAGTTTTACGCCAGATGTGATGAGATTGTTGATGCTGTAGCCGTATATTTGAGAATGTTTTCAGGAGCTTCGGCGAATGACGGCTTGTTGGGTAATTTTTCCTTTGTTATTGTGTTTGAATTCTTTAGGAGAGGAAGACGGAAAAACCCTTTTTTACGTTTCACCCTGATCAGGGCCTCTTCAGAAAATTTTACTTTGACTATAAAAATATATTACAAAATCTATAAAGAATATATATCAATATGAGGTTACATAAATAAATCAAAGAAAAAAAAATACATACATTTTAAAGAAATTTCTTTTATATAAATAACGGTGTTTTTGGATCTCTGTGTTAAAGGTTATGTCTGTGAATGTTTATAGAATTTCAAGGGGAATTTGTATGTTATATTGTTAAAATTGATATGAGTTATGTTAAATTATTTTAAAATACCTGTGATGGTCATTGTGGTTATTTTTGTCTGTGATTAAAGAAAGTTATTAACCAATAACACGGAGAGTCCTTTAGCGCATGCGGTTACATTTTTCTATGCTGGTTCGTTAGATTTCAAACTTTGGTTGAGTGTTATTTCGGAGAGTGTGGGGGGGGGGTTATTTCTTGTGTTTTCTTATTGGTTGTAGGATAGTGGTGTATGGCGCGTTGTTTGATTTGTGTTATGTTTTTGCTGTGAATTATGTTCAATTAAAGTGGAGATTTTTTTGGTGTATTGGTTTTATAACTACTGAGTTATGAATATTTTAAATTATTGCACTATAAATTATGCTTAGATTAGTTATGTCTGTTCGGTAATTAATGGAGTTTTTATCAGATTTAATTTTAATCATTTCTTGTAGTAATCGTTTATAGTAAGAAGGTTCTATTGTTAAAATCATTGTATTTTCGAAATTAAAAGTTTGTTGTGTTTGTTTTATATGTTCCGTTAATGCTGTGTGTGCTGATTGTAGGTGATATGTGCTGTTTTTGTGTTCTTGGATTCTGGTATTTAGTTGTCTTTTTTTTGCCCAATATAAGTGATAGCACAATCTTTGCAAGGAATTTTATATACTGCGTTTGATTTCAGTAATGGTGAGATTTTATCTTTAGTAGATACTATGAGTGATTGTATGTGGTGTTTATTATTATTTACTAAATTTATTTCGTGTGGTTGAAGCATTTTAATTAATTGGTGATGTATTTGTTCTATGTATGGGAAGTTCATGAGTCTTTTTTTATCAAATCTGGGTGTGTCTGTTTTTTTTGGGTTGTGTTTGGTAATGGTATTTAATCTTTTTGTGACGTGCTTTTGTGAAAATTCTTCAGGGTACCAATTTAGTTTCAAGGTTGTTTTGATTAAATTTAAATTTTCTGTGTGAAATTGTTTTTCTGACAATTTGATTGCTCTGTCTACTACCATGTAAATTATGCCTATTTTCTGTTGCATTGGATGATTCGAGAAAAAATTTAAATATCTACCTGATCAGGTTGGTTTTCTATACCAATTTGTGATGATTCTGTTATTATTTCTAATGAGTGAGATGTCTAAAAAGGGGATCATGTTTTTATTTTCATATTCTATTATAATTGTAGTTTGCAGTTGTAAGAATCAAAAATTTTAAGAGTATTGTTTATTTCTTGTGAAGGTAGTGCCATGATTATGTCATCAACGTATCTGTTATAAAATGGTGGAGTGAAACTTACTTTTCCCATGCAATTTTCTTCTAATCCAATCATGACTATATTTGATAGTATTGGTGCTAATGGGGATCCCATGGGAAGTCCTGATATTTGTTTATATATATTGTTGTCAAAAGTGAAATAGGTGGAGTTCATTACTAATTCTATGACTTTAATTAGTTCGTTTGTGGGAAAGTGATTTTCAAATCAATGTGTTCCTTTATTTATGCTGTTTTTGACTAATTGTAGTGGGATATTAGTATATAGGCTAGTTACATCTAATGAGATTAAATCATAATTGTCATGGATAATTATATTGTTGACGAATTCTTTGAGTGTGAAACTATCTTTAGCGCATGCGGTTACATTTTTCTATGCTGGTTCGTTCGATTTTAAACTTTGGTTGAGTGTTATTTGGGAGAGCGGGGTGGGGGGGTTATTTCTTGTGGTTTCTGATTGGTTGTAGGATTGTTGTGTATGGCGCGTTGTTTGATTTTTGTTATGTTTTTGCTGTGAATTATCTTCAATTAATGTGGAGATTTTTTTGGTGTTTTGGTTTTATAATTACTGAGGTATGAATATTTTAAATTATTGCACTATAAATTATGCTTAGATTAGTCATGTCTGTTCGGTAATTAATGGAATTTTTATCAGTTTTAATTTTGATCATTTCTTGTAGTAATCGTTTATAGTAAAAAGGTTCTATTGTTAAAATCTTTGTGTTGTCGAAATTAGAAGTTTGTTGTGTTTGTTTTATATGTTCTTACCAGAATTAACAGGCTGTGTGTGCTGATTGTAGGTGATATGTGCTGTTTTTGTGTTCTTGGATTCTGGTTTTTAGTTGTCTTTTTGTTTGTCCAATATAAGTGCTAGCACAATCTTTGCAAGGAATTTTATATACTGCGTTTGATTTTAGTAATGGTGAGATTTTATCTTTAGTAGATCCTATGAGAGATTGTATGTTGTGTTTATTATTATTTACTAAATTTATTTCGTGTGGTTGAAGGATTTTAATTAATTGATGATGTATTTGTTCTATGTATGGGAAGTTCATGAGTCTGTTTTTATCAAATTTAGGCGTGTCTGTTTTTTTTGGGTTGTGTTTGGAAATGGTATTTAATCTTTTTGTGATGTGCTTTTGTATACATTTTTCAGGGTAACAATTTAGTTTCAAGGTTTTTTTGATTGAATCTAAATTTTCTGTGTGAAATTGTTTTTCTGACAATTTGATTGCTCCGTCTACTAGCATGTAAATTATGCCTATTTTCTGTGTCATTGGATGATTTGAGAAAAAATTTAAATATCTACCTGACCAGTTTGGTTTTCTATACAAATTTGTGATGATTCTGTTATTATTTCTAATGAGTGAGATGTCTAAAAAGGGGATCATGTTTTTATTTTCATATTCTATTGTAATTGTAGTTTGGAGTTGTAAGAATCAAAAATTTTAAGAGTATTATTTATTTCTTGTGAAGGTAGTGCCATGATTATGTCATCAACGTATCTGTTATAAATTGGTGGAGTGAAATTTACTTTTCCCAGGTAATTTTCTTCTAAATCAATCATGACTATATTTGATAGTATTGGTGCTAATGGGGATCCCATGGGAAGTCCCGATATTTGTTTATATATATTGTTGTCAAAGGTGAAATAGGTCGAGTTCATTATTAATTCTATGACTATAATTAATTCGTTTGTGGAAAACTGATTTTCAATTAAATGTGTCCTTTTATTTATGTTGTTTTTGACTAATATCAACCACTCACCACACAACATTAACATTAACATAATAGATAATAATAATAACAATAACTACGTTCCAAAAACACACACAATTACCAATAGAAAACCTCCTTTACAAAATATAGATTTCTTTAAACAAATCCTTACACACACCACTATCAATAGAATACAATCACAAGAAATAAATAATAAATGGTTAGTCAATTTGTCCAATATTGAGATTCCCAGTCTCATACAACTATTTCTAACCCTCGGACAAAAATTTTGTTACCCAAATTTCGAAAAAAAAGAAAAAACAAAAGCAATACATAACACAATCGCAGAATTTGAAAATAACATTCATCTTATAAATGAAAAAAACAAAGTTGCTTCTAGAAGTAAATTAACGAACATACTATTTACTGTTTACCATAAAAACCAAAAGAAACATACAGAAAGAATCATTAGAGACACCCAAAACTTCATTAATACACATTCAGAAATAATTATCACAAAAGCAGACGGAGGAAACACTACAGTCATTATGAATAAAAATTAATACACAGAAAAAACCAAAAATCTACTAAAGACAAAACAACATACATAACAATTAAAAAAGATCCAATAAACACCTTACAAAAAACAATCACATTACTCCTAAGTAGATGGAAAAACAACAAAATCATTACCCCACAAATATTTGATTACTTCAAACCTGTAAATTGCAATATAGCCCGATTATACACCCTTCCAAATATTCCCAAAAATAACTACCCACTCAGACCAATAGTTTCTTCAAATAATTTTCCCACTTACAAAATAGCAAATTTCATACATAAAATATTAAACAAACACTTACCAATCCACCAATCCAATATCAAAGATAGTTTCACACTCAAAGAATTCGACAACAATATAATTATTCCTGATAATTATGTTCTAATCTCATTAGATGTAACTAGCCTATATACTAATATCCCACTACAATTAGTCAAAAACGGCATAAATAAAGGAACACATTTATTTGAAAATCACTTTCCCACAAACGAATTAATTAAAGTCATAGAATTAGTAATGAACTCCACCTATTTCACCTTTGACAACAATATATATAAACAAATATCAGGACTTCCCATGGGATCCCCATTAGCACCAATTCTATAAAATATCGTCATGCTTGATTTAGAAGAAAATTGCCTGGGAAAACTAAATTTCACTCCACCAATTTATAACAGATACGTTGATGACATAATCATGGCACTACCTTCTCAAGAAATAAACAATACTCTTAAAATTTTTGATTCTTACAACTCCAAACTACAATTATAATAGAATATGAATATAAAAACATGATCCCCTTTTTAGACATCTCACTCATTAGAAATAATAACAGAATCATCACAAATTTGTTTAGAAAACCAAACTGGTCAGGTAGATATTTAAATTTTTTCTCAAATCATCCAATGCAACAGAAAATAGGCATAATTTACATGCTAATAGGCAGAGCAATCAAATTGTCAGAAAAACAATATCACACAGAAAATTTAAATTTAATCAAAAAAACCTTGAAACTAAATTGTTACCCTGAAAAATTTATACAAAAGCACTTCACAAAAAGATTAAATACCATTTCCAAACACAACCCAAAGAAAAACAGACATACCTAAATTTGATAAAATCAGACTCATGAACTTCCCATACATAGAACAAATACATCACCAATTAATTAAAATGCTTCAACCACACGAAAGAAATCTAGTAAATAATAATAAACACAACATACAATCACTCATAGGATCAACTAAAGATAAAATATCACCATTACTAACATCAAACGCAGTATATAAAATTCCTTGCAAAGATTGTGCTAGCACTTATATTGGACAAATAAAAAGACAACTAAAAACCAGAATCCAAGAACACAAAAACAGCACATATCACCTACAATCAGCACACACAGCATTAACAGAACATATAAAACAAACACAACACACTTTTAATTTCAACAACACAAAGATTTTAACAATAGAACCTTCTTACTATAAACGATTACTACATGAAATGATTAAAATTAAATCTGTTAAAAATTCCATTAATTACCGAACAGACATAACTAATCTCAGCATAATTTATAGTGAAATAATTTAAAATATTCATACCTCAGTAATTATAAAACCAATACACCAAAAAAATCTCCACCTTAATTGAACATAATTCACAGCAAAAACATAACACAAATCGAACAACGCGCCATACACCACTATCCTTCAATCAATCAGAAAACACAAGAAATAAACCCCCCTCCCCCCCCACTCTCCTAAATAACACTCAACCAAAGTTTGAAATCTAACGAACCAGCATAGAAAAATGTAACCGCATGCGCTAAAAGACTCTCCGTGTTATTGGTTAATAACTTTCTTTTATCACACTGACAAAAATAACCACAATGACCATCACAGGTATTTCAAAATAATTTAAAATATATCATATCAATTTTAACAATATAACATACACATTCACCTTAAAATTCCTTAAACATTCACAGACATAACCTTTAACACAGAGATCCAAAAACACCGTTATTTATGAAAACGAAATTTCTTTAAAATGTATGTATTTTTTATTTCTTTGATTTATTTATGTAACCTCATATTGTTATATATTTTTTATATATTTTCTAATATATTTTTGTAGTCAAATTAAAATTTTCTGAAGAGGCCCTGATGAGGGTGAAACGTAAAAAAGGGTTTTTCCGTCTTCCTCTTCTAAAGAATTCAAACACAATAACAAAGGAATATTTACCCAACAAGCCGTTATTCGCCGAAGCTCCAGACAACATTCTCAAATATACGGCTAAAGCATCAACAATCTCATTAAATGTCCCTATCTACTCCCCCCCTATATGCTGCCACCTTGACGTGGTGGGGGGGCCCCAGGGGTGTGAGGATCCGTTGATTGACGGCGAGGGCCTCTGGCCAAGGGCGGCACATCCTCTCGAAAGCGTGTTGTGACAGCCCTGGTTGGTCGGTTTTTCGGAGCCGAGCACTGGGGTTTTGACCTCACGAAGTCTCCCAGGTGTCTACTAGCCGCAGGGCAGTGACGAGAAGGCGCGGTTACCATCCGGTAGCTCAACGGATACCAGGGCACAGCATACCGCGCCGCATGTGTTTGGCACTTTGTCATGTTTAAGGTGTCTGACCTTGTTGTGCGTGGATGCGAAGATCTTTCAGGGTTTGCCTCGCCGGTCAGAGATTATTAAAAGAGAAATACGGACACAACAAGTGATAACACAAAACATAATACTTCTCCACATTGACATGGCTTTTCCTAAAACATACCGGTAACAACTAAACGATCCTACATACAGGTAGAAACAAATATCCAAATATAAATCTGGGCCAGCATCCAGGCGGGAAAAAGGGAGCACGCCTTCCCGAGGTACCCCGTAAGTATGTCGGGGGGTCGACGTTCTAACTCGGTGAGACATTCAAAAAGGTGCATGAAGCTGGAGTTGCGGAAGGCGAGTGCCAGAGACGGGCCAAAAGGGAAATTGCCTAGACCTGTCAGCGAGGGTTAAAGCCCTCAAAACTCAGTCAGACAAATTGCGGTGGTCTCTGTCGTTGCGCGCCGACGCTCGGGTGAATTGTGCTGGTCGGTGTGTCTTATCCGTGTGCACCGAAACCCCGTCATAGCTGAACTGCTCTCCCCACAGAAAACGCCAGTGGGGGCCAAAGTATTATTCCATCGCCCGTTGTTGTGGCCGGTCCATCGCTGTATTGTAGATAGTTGAATAGTTGCGTGTACCCGTAAGGGCGAGGTAGCATGGGACGAGTTATCTTACGACTTCCGGCCTAGACATTAAATGTCCCTATCTACTCCCCTCCGATGTGCTGCCACCTTGGCGTGGTGGGGGGGCTCCAGTGATTCGATGATCTGTCGGGCCATGCCGGTAGGTACAACCATGCCGGACGAGCCGACGGGGAGGGTTGCGGCTAAGAGCAGCGCAAGCCTGCGGGTGCATCGCCTCATTTGGCGCCGTCGGTTTCGGCCTTATCGGGCTCCTTTGGCGAATGCGGTGAGGGTACAGCGGAAACCTGGGAGGTCCTCACGGATGGGGGACATCGCACGCCCGGGGACCGCGTGATAGTTCGGGGGCCCGGCTAAGGGTTAGCCGCCTGGGTTGGCTGCGCCGTAACAGCACGTGTAAAAAGTCCGTGTGACATCCTACAGGGCCGGGTGGCACCCGGATGTGAGCCTGTAGGGGGGCCGGGTGTTGTATCCGTCCGAGGCCACGCTGCAGCAAGCTGGGGGAGTTCCGTGGGGTTCGGCCCGGCGGAGGCCGCTGGGGACTGTCGCGCTCGCGGGTTGGTGGGTTGCGCAGACGTCAGCGCTTGTGTCCGGATGGTCCGATCCTTCGGGTGACGATCTGACGGCGCAGCGTGTGACTGATGCGCAGTAGGGGTTCATTCATTTTTCTTTTTTTGTAGGGCGTAAGTGGTTCGAGGTGGGAATCCTCGTAAAAAACCCTACTTTACAATGAATTCGTCCGACCATAGTAAAGTTTTAAAGGTGCGCAAAGACTCTGGGTTGCCCACGGCCCAACCAACGCTTCAGAAGCGTAATTCTGACAGGGACCCTGCTCGTACTTCGCTTCCCGAGGGGGGCTCGGGTGGCGGGAGCGGCAGTGGTAACGCCGACGGCGACGTTCGCGTTTGCGCGAACATTAATCAGGGCGAGGCGATGGAAGTCTCGGTCGAGCTGAGCCGCGTGCACGCGGCAACGAGGAAGGGCGAGAGCCCGGGAGTGGAGTCAGTCAACGAGTCCGACAATGACTCAGGGAACCGACGCCCGGAGCCGAACTCCTCCAAGAAGGGCAGAAGGAAAATGAGGAAGGCGAAGCGGCGATCGGAATCCTCGGCGACCTCCTCCGAGGCCTCCGGAATAGAGCTTTCGGTCCGTACGCCTGTGACGGGAGTAGGAGCACCCGGTCTAACTGCTCGTTCCACTACTGCCGATGACACATCGGCAGGAAAGTGGACGACCGTTTATAAGAAAGGGAAAAAGTAGGGAAAAGGAAACGGCCAGCACGATGCTTCATTTGTGGTCCCTGCTGTTCCCTCACCCCGAAAACCGGAGAAAACAAGGGTGAACAATCCGACGAGGCGCTCGGGTAGCACAAGTTCGGCGACAACGAAGCCAGCTCCGGAGGGGATCCCGGTGTGCGTACCTACCACCGTTCCTGGTGGACCTCCGACAACAGAGGTCCTGTCCCCCGGATGGTGATAAAGAGAGCCGAGGCTCTAGTGGCGGAGGCAAAATTGTTCATGGGGGATCCCGTAAACAAAGTTAGCACGGCAGTTGCTGCGAAACTGGATGCGACGATCTCCAGTTTCCTGTCGCTCCTAGGGGCGGCAGTCGGCCGAGTTGAGGGCCTTGCCGGGGATTGTACGGCAGCAAAGGCGGCGCACGAGATCGTGGTCCGCGATATAGGGCGACAGGTGGCTGGCGCTATTCGGGGGAACTTGGTGCGCTCGGTGCCGTCCCCTTTTACGGCGCAAGGTTCGGTCCCGGAGATGTCCAGTGCGGTTGGTTCGGCGCCTACTTATGCACAGGTTATAGGACCGGCCACTGGCGTGGCGGGCAGAGCCAGCCAGCGGGCCCCAAAGAAGAGGAAGCCGCGTGCCCCTCAGCACGCGGTCTTGGTGAGGCCCTCTGTCGGGACGTTGAACGCTGCTGAAGTGAAGCAGCATCTTATGACTCTCGTGGACCCCGCTGCGTCCTCGCTGTGCGTGCGCGGTGTACGGGCTGTCCGGGGAGGGGTCCTGGTCGAGACGCGCACTGGCGACGATCTGCAATTTTTCAGAAATAGCCAGGAGCTCACTAAAGGTGGGCTCAGTGTGTCAGAGCCAGAGGCCCCCCGCAAAAAGATAATCGTTTTTGGCGTTCCTGAAACGTTGACGGAGGAGGTCCTCGTGACCAGTTTGCGGGGCCAGAATCTCCCGGATATGGAGGTAGACGTTGTCCGCAGCAGCGTCAGTTTGTTGCGAAAAATTGCTGTGCGTGTCGAGGGTGCCTCGGCGGCCCATTGGGTCCTCGAGGTTACCCCCGAGGTCGCGGCGAAACTGGGACTTTCGGGACGTTTGTTCCGGGGGTGGCATTCGTGCGTCTTCAGGGATTACGTCGTGGCCGGGAGGTGTTACCGGTGTCTTGGCTTCGGTCACACGGCCGGGTTCTGCACCAAGCAGGCCCGGACTTGTGGCTGGTGCTCGGGCGAGGGCCACTCGGCCGCCGACTGCCCCGGCAAAGAGGCCCCCCCGTGCTGCACCAATTGTAAGGGAGCTGGTCTACCGTCGGGCCACGGCGCCTATAGTGGGGCATGCCCGCTGTACCGCGCCGCACTGGCGCAGGAGCGTTTGAGAGCGAGAGTCCCGGATCCATCCAGCGATGGCTGATCTGGAAGCCTTGGCGCCTGGTGCCCGCGATCTGGGGGGTGCGGCGGCCCAAGGGCTTCGTATCCTCCAGGTCAACTGCCAGAGGTCACGGGCCGTGATGGCCAAGGTCGGACAGGCTCTGGTAGACGGCCGATTTGATGCCGCCCTGCTGCAGGAGCCGTATCTGCGTAGTGGGGGCTTCGTTGCAGGCCTTCCGGCATGGATGCGGGTCTTCCAGGGTGGCGAGGAAACTCGGTCGTCGTGCTGGCCAACGCGCATCTCGATGCGACGGTTGTGTCTGCGGCTGTTGGTGATTGGGGTGCCACGGTGTGGGTACGCGGCGTTTTTGGAGAGGTTTACCTCTCTTCCGTCTACTGCCGACACGGAGAGCCCCTCAGCGACTATTTGAATTATTTAGAGTGGGTTTTCACCAGGCTACCGGGGGCCCCGTGTTGGTGGGCGCGGACGCTAACGCCGGGTTCCGGCTGTGGCACTCCAAGAATAGAATCAGGGGTGCCCAGAATACCGTGAGGGGTGGTGAGTTCGAGTCCTTCATTGTCGCTAACGACTTGGAGGTCCTGAACGAGCCAAGCCCGGAGTTCAGGTTCGACGACCCTATGGGACACTCAGACATCGACGTGACTCTGGGGAGGGGTGTGGAACGGCTGTACCGGACGGAGTTGCGTGTCCAACCCGAGTTGGTGCAGTCGGATCACAATGCCATTGTGGTGTCCCTTCTCCGGAGGGATAGTCTGGCCGATGTCCCGCTGCCTGTCCATCGGTGGAGCACCGTCGACGTGGATTGGGCGGCGTACAAGGGTGCCCTTGCTCTGGCTGCGGACGAGCTGTCGCGGGAGCTGCAGCAAAACGCCGATCCTGTTGCCCTTGCCGAGCGAGTCACAACCATGTTCCATGGTGTGAATGATGCTCGGCTGGGGTTGACCTCCGTGCCTAAACGCCGCAGATCGCGGTGGTGGTGCCGGGAACTCACCCTGGCGAGACGACTCGCCAGGCGTGAACGAGTGGCCTGACAGCGGGCCCGGAGCCGCGCGGATCTGGGCGAGGAGGAGCTCGGGGGCCGCCGGGCCTCTTATCGACGAGCGGACCGCGGGCTCAAACGACTCCTCCTTGAGAAGAAGGACGAAGATTGGCGGACATTCGTGGGCGGGGTGGGCAACGCCGACCCCTGGGGAGATGTCTACCGAATCTGCCGGGGGCGTCGCGGACCCACCGACATTGGCGGGATCCGGGCGGGGGGCGGGGGGGGGGGGGGGTGAACGCGTCCTCTTGGGATGCGAGTGCCAGGGCGCTGCTGGGTCACTTCTTCCCGCGTGCCCCCATTGGGGAACCACGTGTGGAGGACCCTGACGTGGCGCCCGACCCCCCCGCTCCAATAACGGGTGGCGAGGTTCTCCTCGCCCTGATGCGGATGAAGGCGCGAGCGGCCCCGGGTGCCGACGGATCAACCACCGGCATGATCCGGGCGCTCGTGTCGTCCGCCACGGGTCTCTCAGTGCTGGTAACCATGTACAACGGTGGCTTGGAAGCTGGGGTGTTTCCCCCTCAGTGGAAGAGAGGCCGCGTCGTGGCCATCCGGAAAGGCCCCGGGAGGCCGGTGGATGAGGCGGGCTCTTATCGACCGATCAGCCTCCTCCCGATTTTGGGCAAACTGTTGGAAAAGGTGCTAGTGCGCCGTATGGAAGGGAGAGAGGCTCACGACCTCTCTGACCGGCAGTTTGGTTTCAGGGTTGGGAGGGGCACCGAGGACGCGTAGCATGGTCATGAGGATTGTCGAAGAATCCCCCCGCGGATATGCCCTCGGGACGTTCGTGGACTTCAAGGGGGCCTTCAACAATATGAGCTGGTCCACGATCCTCGGGATCCTGAGCTCCGCCCGATGACAAGAACTGGGTATCTGGCGGAGTTTCTTTAGTGAGCGACGAGCCTATATGTCTTTCCGCTTCGACCATGTTGAGGTGGAGGTGCAGAGGGGCTGCCCGCAGGGGTCAATGTCGGAACCTTTTTTCTGGAATTTGGCCTTGGACGGGCTCCTTCGGCGCCTCCGGGAAGATGGGCGCGAGGTCGTGGCCTACGCCGACGATATCCTGCTGATTGCCTTGGGGGATTCGCGCTTGGCTTTAGAAGCTCAGGCGTCAGCGTCCCTCCGGTTGGTCTGCGAGTGGGGTGCTGGGGCGGCAGTCGAAGTCTCTAGGGATAAGACCGTTTGCATGTTGCTCCGCGGGAAACTTGCGGGCAAGAGGCACCCCAGGGTTGCCTTTGATCGGGGTGCCGTGCCGAACCGGGAGACGGTAAAGTACCTTGGGTTCCGGGCCTGCATCGTCGGAACTCCCAGACTTCCGACGGTGACGGAACCGGAGGTACTAGTTATAGAAATAATTAGGTTAAGTAGTATTAAAAACTAATCTGATCCATTTACAGATGGGTCCTCTGGCATCTGCCACGTCCCCAACAAAAACCTTAGACTAAGCTGGACCAACGTGGTGATGGTCTCATGGCAGGAGGGCTTAAAGTCCTGTCGCAAACGTGGCGGCTAGGGTGGTTGGCGGCCCCCGAAACCGTACCAATTCGCCCGGGTGGACCATGGCGGCTCTGGTTCACCCTGTGTCCTTTAGTTCCGACCATTTTCGTGGGAATTATATGGAATTTAAATTAACCGGGGTACTGGGGGGTACGAGGAGGAGCGCTCGCTTGGCCGCGCACCGGCAACCAAGCGCAGCGCCCTGCGCGGGAGGAGATAGCGCAAGCGTCGTCGCGAGGTCGCACACACGACTGGCCGCGGGGGCGTTGACGGTCCCTTCATCCTCGACCTCTTCCCCGGCTCAACGTTCCCGCTGGTCCACGAGTGTGAGCGGCTGTAATCCGCGCGGCAGCTTGCTCCAGGGTATCGGCCTTCGCGCCGTCAACATCGTCGTTACTAGGTGTGACGAAGTCACAAACGCGACCGCGTTCAGGTCTCGGCCGACCGAGGCAGTGCCTGATAAATCGACCGTAAATCTTAGCCCCGCGACAGTTGGTAAAAGTAAGGCGACACCGGGTCTCCCAATTGTCCAGATCGTGCTGGACAGATGCGATAGGCTCGCGATTCAGCCTACCGGGGCAGAACGCGAGGAATACTCCGAACAGGGTAAAGACGCGCACGCGGTTAGACACCCCCCCCCCCCCCAACTCCCCACTACCAAGGCCACGCGCGGGATAGCCAATACCACGAGGATTAGGGTCATGCAGCTGAACATGAGACGTTCAGCTGTCGTTTCCGGGGAGGTGCGCGAGCTGGCTGCTGCGAGGCGGCGAGGAGCCATACGCCAGGAAGCAGAGCCAGAGCCACACCTTCTACGGTCTTGGCATCGGAATGAGGGTGGCCGCCGTAAGCTCACAATATCCGTGGGCGGCGGTGGCTGTCTGCAACCCCGCATTCCAGATGATCTTCATCTCACAGCTTAGTACTCCGCACTGCGTGTGTGCGGAGATACAGGCGCCCAGCTTCACGATGTACGTCGACTCTCACGACTTTCAGTATAGAGACGATATCGGGTTGCACCTCAGACACCTCGAAAAGGTTCTTCACTGTCTGAGGGGGAAGAGAGTGTTGGTAGCATTAGATGCCAATGCGCGGTCAGCGCTTTGGGGTTCTCGAACGACAGACGAACGCGGAGAGCACCTCGAAGCGCTGATACGGCAATTTGGCTATCACGTTGTGAACGACGCGGGGCAGCCTGCCACTTTTCGGTCGACAAGGGGTTCGTCATTCATCGACGTTACCCTGGGGTCACCGTCCATTGCCAGGTTCATCGGGGAATTGAAAGTGCACGAGGATTACACCTCGAGCGATCAAAACGCCGTGACGATCAGCCTGCGGGTGCCGAAAGCCACGAGAAATGACCGGAGCTTCGGACACAGTCGTTTCAACATCAAGAAAGCAGACTGGGACCGATTCTCCGAGATCTTGAAGGACCTCTCAAAGTCCAGGCTGGAGACCCTCGCACTGGAGTCCGCGGAAGACGTAGATAGGATGGCTGAGACTCTTACAGGCGTCCTCACGGAAGCCTGCACCCAGTCGATGCCGCGGAAGAAACGGTTCATTAGGTCCAATCCGTGGTGGACAACTACCCTCACGAATCTGAAGAAAGCCTGTTACCAGAAAAGACGTGCGTGGCAGAATGAGGAAGTCGGAAGCGCGGAATACGAGCCGAAGTTGCTGAGGTACCGTGAGTCACTCAGGACCTACAGAAACGAGGTGAGATCCGCCAAGCGACAGAGCTGGAGAAACTTCGTCACATCGAACGGGAATGCGGAACCTTGGGGCATCGTATACAAGCTCCAAGCAGATAAATTCCGCATAGAGAAGGTGCTCAGCACCATCCGGTGTGACGAAGATTTCACCCTGGACATGAAAAAGACGGCCAGACACCTCCTGGACACGCACGTCCCCGACGACGTCGTCGACGAGGACACAGCTGAGCAGCGGGAGGTGAGGGACGGTGCGCGATTCGCACCCGACACCCCCGATGCCCCTGTGTTCGAAAAAGCGGATGTCTCCAAGGCACTCCGCTCGCTCAAAAACGGAAAGGCTCCGGGCCTTGACCTCATTGAGGTCGAGGTGATCAATAAAGCTTTCTCCGTCATCCCCGAGCAAATGGTACGGGTTTTTAACGGGTGCCTTCAATGGGGCGTCTTTCCCTCTGCCTGGAAGGAGGGCTCCCTTCAAATCCTCCTAAAGGGCGAGGACAAGGACGAGAAGGACCCGAAATCATATAGGCCCATTTGTTTACTTTCGGTTGTCGGTAAGGTCTTCGAGAAACTCATCAAGGCGCGGCTTGCGTTGACGGCAACTGCTCCGGGAAAAATCTCCGACCGACAGTACGGATTCATGCCGTCTAAGTCGGCCGAAGACGCTGTTGTGGAGATGCGTCGCCTGGTGAGCGTCTGCGAGGACGCCTACGCTGTGGCGCTTCTCTTCGACATATCCAGGGCATTTGACAACGTATGGTGGCCCTTGGTGCTTCAGAGCCTTCAGGAGAGAGAGTGCCCCAAGAACGTTTTCGAAGTACGTCAGAGCTTTTTCGACGGTCGAAGGGTCAAAATCCTCATAGGCAAAGAAGAGGTCTCCAAGCAGGCAACGAGGTGCTGCCCACAAGGATCTGTTCTAGGCCCAGTCTGCTGGAACCTCATGTTCGATGGGCTCCTCCGCATCCTCGAGGACATAGCCCCGGACAACTTCGTCGCCTACGCGACGATTTACTCGTCCTCGTGACAGGCGACTCGCGTAGGAGTATCGAGAATAGGGCCCAGTCCATTGTCAATCGCATAGTGGACTGGTGTGCGTCGGCCAAGCTTCAGCTTTCAGAGCGGAAGACAGAGGCCATAGTTTTGAAGAGCGACTGGAAACGTCCAGCACCGATAGATAAATCCCGACCGGATAGAGCGCGCAAAGCAGTTAGGAAACCGAATCTGGTAAACAGGCCCCCAGTTATTAGACTAGGAAACGGATCGATTAAGTTTAAGAATAGCGTCAGGTACCTGGGGGTACACTTCGACAGATGCCTGGGAGTACGGTCTCACTGCAACCACCTAAGTGGCAAAGTGGGACTCCTCTTCGGCAAACTGGCGAAATTGGCGGGAAGCGGCTGGGGTCTGCGATTTGGATTCCTCTCAACGATGTACAGGGGCGTCTTTCTCCCGACGGTAACGTATGCCGCCGCGGGGTTGTCGGACCTGTGCAACGATGGGGATCTGAAGGTCTTCAGGTCCCTGCAGCGCAGAGCGTTGATCTCGGTAGCGACCGCCTATCGGACGTCATCCTGGGACTCGCTCTGTGTCACTGCGGGCGCGACCACGGTCAACCTTCTCCTAGAAGAGCGCTGAGCGCGCTATCAGGTTAGGATAGGAAAAGGCGCCATCATAAACGGCGTCCAGATCGACGGTGGTGAAACCAACGACGTCGATCTAATCAAGATTCAGGTGGAAAACATGTGGCAGGCCGCGTGGCACAAAATGGCCGCACCACATTCGCCTTCTTCGGAAACATTCGAGAAAGACTGGCAGCGAAATAGTTCCGGCCAAGCGACGGGGTCATGCAGGTCGTCACCGGCCACAGCGATTTCTGCGACCGTCTAGCGTCGTTGGGTCTCGCCGACGGAGGGGACTGCGAGGCCTGCGATGTGCCGGTAGACGCTAAGCACGTCCTCCTCGAGTGTGTAAACTACGAGCCACAAAGGGTGGCTCTAAACGAGTTTATAGGCGGACGTGAATGGCCCGAAGCGGCGCACCAATTGGTGTCGACGTCGGGGGCATTCGACGCGTTCGCCGGCTACTGCGAGGAGGTCTTGTGGCTGAAGAGCCAGGCCCACACAGGTGAGTGAGTGGGAGAGAGAGGGTGCGAGAGAGGGAGAAAGAAAGGGAGGGACAGAGAGAGAGAGAGAGATAGAAAGAAAGACTAAATAAATAGATATATATTTAAATAGATATGTGCGTATAAGCACAGGTGTTTATGCGTGTATGTATGTATGTATATGTGTGTACATAGGAATGTAAGTGGGCGGGGGTAGAGCAGGGTTTTCGGGAGAGCACAAAACGTGCATCTCCCACACCATCGTGACGCTGCGGCCAAGTCGGAACCGCAGCGGGGCCGGCGGAGCCCATAATCCTCTTGGGACTGCCGACTGCCCGACGATTAGATCAGGTAGGAAATTTTTGATAGCTAGGACTTATTTGCCAAAACAACACAGAAGAACAAAGAACACTGACACACACGGACACGAAACAAACCCCACACCCGTAAAATCCTGAACAGAAATCCCACACATCGACAAATCCCAAAACGAAACACGTAGAGTCACCACGTAGAGTCAATCCTACACAAATTTCTGGGCTTGTGTCCGGGCGGGACACAGAGAGCAGGCCTTCCCGTGGTTCCCCGTGAGCACTAGGGGAAATGGGTTCCGACCTCATGCGGAGCTCCGGCTCCACATGAGACCGGGGCCTAGTCCCCCCGTGGCCAAACTGCTCTCTCCGCAATATGCCAGCGGAAGTCAAATAATTTTTCAATTGCCCGTTGTTGTGGCCGGTCATCGCTATATAGTAGATAGTCGAATAGTTGCGTATACCCGTAAGGGCGAGGTAGCATCGGTCGAGTTGTCCTCGGACTTCCGGCCTAGACATTAAATGTCCCTATCTACTATCTAGCGAAACCACTGCCAAGGGAACGGGCTTGGAAAAATTAGCGGGGAAAGCAGACCCTGTTGAGCTTGACTCTAGTCTGGCACTGTAAGGAGACATGAGAGGTGTAGCATAAGTGGTAGATGGCAACATCGCCGGTGAAATACCACTACTTTCATCCATTTTTTACTTACTCGGTTAGGCGGAGCGCGTGCGCCGCGGACTTTGTCCCTGGCTGTCACGGTGTTCTAGAGCCAAGCGTGTAAGAGTGGTGTGAAGCTCCGGCCGATCGCCGTTTATACTCCCGCGTGATCCGATTCGAGGACACTGCCAGGCGGGGAGTTTGACTGGGACGGTACATCTTTTAAAGAATAACGCAGGTGTCTTAAGGCCAGCTCAGCGAGGACAGAAACCTCGCGTAGAGCAGAAGGGCAAAAGCTGGCTTGATCTCGATGTTCAGTACGCATAGAGACTGCGAAAGCACGGCCTATCGATCCTTTTGGCTTGAAGAGTTTTCAGCAAGAGGTGTCAGAAAAGTTACTACAGGGATAACTGGCTTGTGGCGGCCAACCGTTCATAGCGACGTCGCTTTTTGATACTTCGATGTCGGCTCTTCCTATCATTGCAAAGCAGAATTCGCCAAGCGTCGGATTGTTCACCCGCCAACAGGGAACGTGAGCTGGGCTTAGACCGTCGTGAGACAGGTTAGTTCTACCCTACTGATGACTCGTCGTTGCGATACTAATCCTGCTCAGTACGAGAGGAACCGCAGGTTCGGACATTTGGTTCACGCACTCGGTCGAGCGGCCGGTGGTACGAAGCTACCATCCGTGGGATTATGCCTGAACGCCTCTAAGGCCGTATCCTTTCTAGTCAAAGGAGGCAACGATATCACTAGGAGTCTCGTGAGTCGAAAGGCTCGTATCAATGTGAATCTACTAGGTGGCAGGTTCACGGATCTGCCATCGCTCGAGCCCCGTTTGCCTTATGGGGTCGCTTGAGCCGGCTACGGGATCTTACCGTACGTCGGCTTTGGCCTCTAAAGGTCTATCATGGGTTTTACAAGTTCGATGTCGAGACTCGGAATCGTCTGTAGACGACTTAGGTACCTGGCGGGGTGTTGTATGCGGTAGAGGAGTTACCACGCTGCGATCTGTTGAGACTCAGCCTTTGGCTTGGGGATTCGTCTAGTCGGTTAGACGAGACCCCAGTTGTTGTAACGAAAAAAGAAAAGATATGAAGAAGAAAGAATTGGAAAAATTTTTTCTTCTTAATTTTTTCTTTTATTTTTTTTTTATTTTCACAAGTCCAAGCAATGCGCGTGAAATATATTGAGATTTTATTTTTTTTTTTTCACAAGTCCAAGCAAGGCGCGTGGAATATATTCATGTTTTAATATTTTCGCGCCAAGTCCAAGCGATGCGCGTGGAATATATTGAGATTCTTTTTATTTTCACGAGTCCAAGCAATGCGCGTGGGATGTGAAGAAAAAAATCTTTTCACCCCGAGTCGAAGCAATGCGCGTGGGATGTGGAGAAAAAAAAATTTTTCACTTCACCAGGAGCCAAGCGATGCGCGTGGAAGATATTGAGATTTTGTCGTTTTCACGCAAAGTGCAAGCAATGCGCGTGGAATGTGGAGAAAAAAATTTTTTCACTTCGAGTCGAAGCAATGCGCGTGGGATGTGAAGAAAAAAAAAAATTTTTCACTTCACTAAGAGCCAAGCAATGCGCGTGGAAGATATTGAGATTTTGTCGTTTTCACGCAAAGTGCAAGCAATGCGCGTGGAATGTTGAGAAAAAAATTTTTTCACCTCGCTACGAGCCAAGCAATGCGCGTGGAAGATATTGAGATTTTGTCATTTTCACGCCAAGTGCAAGCAATGCGCGTGGAATGGGGAGAAAAAAAAAATTTTCACGTCACTACGAGCCAAGCAATGCGCGTGGAAGATATTGAGTGTCACGTCCAAGCTAATTAGTAGGCAGGAGTGAGCACAATCAAATGTTTTCTTTATATTAGGAATTGGGATCGTTGCTCAATTAAGGGATTAAAATCCCAGATTTTAAATCATTACACGAAGGAGATTTTTGATAAACAATAATGTTTATTCAAATGGTATTGGCTTGAACATTAACACCAATTTCCCGTAAGCAAGGAACAATAATAGTAGTGTTAAACGAGGTGCAGATAATGTTGATACAATTATGGCAAACAGATTGAACAAGTCACGCAATAAGAATGCAACTTAACACATAGGGATTAATTGCCTCGCAGATTATATCGATGCGGACTCAAATTAGCAATACAATGTATATATATTACCACGCGGATTATCTCGACGCGAACTCGAATTAACAATAATATAAATAGATAAGTTTATGGATATGTGGCGGAGCTACGGCTCTAACGCACGAAGTACTTCGCGATTCGCGGTATGTTCACTTGGACATTATCGTTTGGATGCCGAATAAAGACTAAACTAAGAATTTGTTTTATGAGGGGAAGAAGCATAGGCAGGTAATTAACGAAGGGGAATTTTAGGTGGCAAAGGCGCGGCTCAAGGCTACTTATCACGCGTTCCACGCGCGGCCGGTTATTGCTGATCGCGAACGGACGCGAGCGGATATAACAAAGCAGAACAAATTCGAGATGGTCGTCCGGTGTGACCGAGAGATTCGCATCAGACAGTTTGAGTAAAACGTTTAGCCGGGGTTTTATATGAAGGATTTAAATTAATAATTGTTACCCATAGATCGTTGGAAAAATGACTAGGACGTAACACCTCCCCCTCTGGTGATCACTCAAGGCGGAGCCTTGGGTGGAGCAAAGAGCAAGAAGCGTTTTGTATGTCCGACATTTTTTCAACGGGGCGAAGATGAAAATATGGGGAAAAAGTTAGGGCGAGGTTATCCATACACCTACTTCTAACTTAAATATTTCCATCTTGGGGCAAAAAGAAAGATAAATTAAATGTGTACGCGTGCGTGTCTATGAGTTTATGGAAAAAGGGGTTGTGGCTCTTCTTAGCGACGTTCGGGCCCTTGATATCGCGGTGTCGATTTCGTTACGACCGAGTGGGTCGTCGTGGCATCGCCTGTTTATCTGGTTCCGCGATTAGTGTCTGTGCCGTGTCGTTCCTCCCTTTTTCTTCCCCCTTTTTTTTCTTTACAGTTGCGGTCGATCTAGAACTATCGCAAAAGTATATTAGTCACAAAGATATGGAATAAGAGCACATTAGTTGCGAAGTGAAGATGTGGAAAATTAATAAGAATATTCGAGAGCTTGACAGAGGAGACATGATGGTAGATAATAGATAAATGTTGCATATTTATATATGCGCATATATATATCTCTAAAGTTTTCTTATTTTTTTCAAATTTAAAGAAAAAAATCTTTTTTATAAGGACAAGCGTAATTTACCTGAATTTAGCGGTTGGGTCGGGTGTAAATTGTGGGATTGATACTTATAGGTCACCGGAGTTCAAACGTTCCGAATAGAGCATCTGGTCGTCTACGTTCCGGTACGTGTTCACGCGTTGAGTTGGTCTGATAACGCGTACTCTGTGCTCTGCGATCGGCGCGCCGCATATCGCTTTAACACGTTGACTGCCACGCGTGTTTACAACACAATCCCCGTCAGGCCACCCGTGCCACTGTAAGCCGAATACGGGTGACGTGGCCTGATGAGAACTTTTGCTGTCACCCGAATACGGGTGACACGGCAGTTAACGTGTTAAGTGAGTGTCCCATTACAGCTCCCGGATTGGAGTCGGCGCTCTTTGGGGCTGGACCATCTCGATTACTTCGATTGGTGCCTCGTTCTGTTGTCGAGTGGTGGTCTTTCGGTGACGTGTCTTCCGGCAATTGGATACAAGAGAGCCGAATCTAGAAATTAGGGGAAATTTCCATGCGATCCCGAGTCCCAACAGGAGGCTTCCCAGGCCGAGGATCGAGTAACCCCCGGCAAACTCGAGCTGGCGTATCCGACGTTGCGTATTTCTGCGCTTTAACAAATCTTGCGCTTTATCGATGACGGATTGGAGTTCGATCCCACCGTCGAAATCATCGAGATTATGGGTGTCTCTAGGATCGAATAGGGTAGGGGAATCGAGGTCGGATAGTAGTTCGGTAAAATTTAAATGGTCGGCGGGATCTACTATTGAGGTATAGATGTGAGAGATATTGAGGTGAGTGCGTGGCGCAAATTCTGACAACGACATCGATGTTACTTCGTCGGTCGATGTCAGGACTGTTGACATAGCTGCCGCTTCGCATCGCGGTCGAAGGCGGAGTATGCCGGTATTATTTATTACTATGGCCAATGGTTCGGAATTGTGGCATTTTATACGGAGGGTTTCCGGTTGCGAACAGGAGAAGATCCACTGGTTAGTGGAGTGAATACGTGACCAGTACGTTCGTTTGCTAGTTTTTACGCGGACATCGCAGGATGCGAAATCCTGGAAACGCGGATCCGTCAGTATTTTTACTTCGCAATCACTATGTTTATCAATACGGTACAGGATATTTGTATGTTTACAAATAAACCGGTCGTTAGTGTGTTTGCAATGCCGTAGGGCTTCGTCGTCTAGCCGAAAATATGTTTCGAAGTCATCGGAGATTGCGGTGATTTTTGATGTAGGTTTAATGAAGGCGAAATTCGTCCCGCGGGAAGTAACGTGTTGCAAGACTGGGACAGGAATGTTTTTGAAAATGGTGTACCTGTTGAGGTCTATGAGCGGCACCGAAATTATGTATATTAGTTTCCCTTTAGAATGGAAAATTGTTATTTCTGAGGGTTTCAGCAACTCTGGTGTCGATTCGATTTTCAACGCGAACGGGAATTCTGCGTTTGGTCTTTCGCGTTGGATAGCCCTTGTACCTAGTAATATTTGTTGTGGCGTTAATAAGCGGGGATGTAATTGGCCCTGTTTCGCGAACAAAATAGCGTCCGTGAGTATGGCGGTGTCGAGTTCGTATTCCGTGACGCTATGCTCGAGAGTCGCAGCTACATCGGAGAGTGCTTCGTGGAATTGGATAGCTCCTAGGTCGTTGCTTATCGTCAATATGGCGCGCGACACATTATTTAGTTTGTTCGTGAATGTAGCTGACAGATTTGCCACGTGAGCTCTTTCCTCGTGAAATTTTGATCTAATTATGTGTGTTTGGATGGCGACTAAATTGATGATCGATCGCGTATCGTTTTCCAAGGCTTCTATCTTTTGATTATAAAAGTCGGCATCTTCTGTGTTAAGTGTGCCAAACAGGGTTTTGCTGAGTGAACCGATGAATCCCAAGGGTGCGCGTTTTCTCCTGAGCGTCGAATTGTCTTCGTATTCGTATATTAGTTCTTCAATATCACGTTGATCCTTCTCAATGGTCTTGATTGATTCTTCTAGATTGGATAATCGATTGAAAATTCGACACTGTACTCTTAACTGTCGGCATTCTTTCATTAGTTTCGCTAGTTGGTTCGTGAGCTCGAATCGTCTGTTTAAGAAATGGGCGAAGTCGATGTGCGTGACGAGGTTCCAACACGTTTTGTAAGGTCTCAGCGAGCCCCATCGATCGGAATAAATTCCGGGATTGTTGACGATCGGGGTGATAGTGAAGTCTTGTCCCGCGGTCCATCTGCAAGCGAGCAGTTTTATTTTATTACGGAGTTTGGTATCGCGGAATACATAGGCTCACAAACGCGTTTATACGTATACGTGAATTAGTGTGTGTATGGCACGCGAATGTTCGTTTGTGAGAGTTGAGCGTATACAAGTGGCAGAAACCGAAAGAAGAGTGGCCGCGGAGCATCCGGTTCGAGTCGGAGGCATTCGTGATAGAGCGGCGCATCAGCTCTAGGGGAAGAGTAGCGTGTTTTGATTCCACGAAAAATGTTTATGAAGTACAATGTTGTTTTTTCCTTTGATTGTTCTTAGTCATTAATTTCTTCCTCTAAGTTCTTTTAGTTTCTTGCAATAATAAGAAACAGAGAGGAGAAGGAAAAGGAAAAAGGAAGGAACGAAAAGGAAAAGAGAAGGGAAAAAGATGCGCATTTATTCATTAGGTATTATTATTATTGTTATTAGATATTATTTTTTATTATTATTTTTAAAGTGAGCGGTGAGAGCCCGGCCGAGCCATCCCTCCCCCGCAACGGTGAAGGGCCGCCGGTCGTATATCCGTTGAGCGGTACGGCGAGCAGGGCCGCGGAGAGTGCGGTGAAGAGAGGCTATGTCGGCGTGATCGCAGTGTCGGTGACTCTCGGCTCTGTAGTAAGAGATAGGGAGGTGTAGCGGCTCTTATTCGTAAGCGCGCTTCACTTTATCAACGTGAACTCTTTTTCGCTTACCCGGGCCCAACAGTAAAACAATATTGTTGTTTTGTAGAATTTCTTCTATGTCGTATGGGCCAGTGTATTCGTCATCGAATTTCCCGTTCTTGGGTTCTTTCAACAAGTACACTTTATCTCCCTTTTCATATGAGTGTGGCTTGACCCTTTTGTCGTAATATTTCTTTGAGCGATGTCTAGCAGCAATCAGATTTGCAGCTGCTGCATTTCTTGATATCTGTAGTTTTTCAGTCAAGTTTTTATGAAACACGTCTAATTTGCGCGTATCATACTCTCGTTCGAAGTTTGATGGAATTCGAGCGATTTTGCCAAACACAAGTTCGAACGGCGAGTATTTTGTTCCCTCGTGAATGCTGATATTATATGAGAACATAGCGGCTGGGATCCAGCTGTCCCATTCTCGATGTTCGTTCACGAATCGCTTCAAATATTCAGTCAATACGTGGTGGCTGCGCTCTAGTGAACCGTTTGACTGCGGGTGATAAGCGGTAGTGCGATAATGGTTTATTTCGAAGATTTTTGCGAATTCTTCGAAAATTTCGCTGATGAAATTTCTGCCTTGGTCGGAAATTATGATATTGGGTGCACCATAAAGACAAATGTAGTTATTTGCGAGTCCTAGAGCTACGTCTTTAGATGTAGTTCTGTTTAGAGGAATCGCGACCGAGTATTGAGTAAGGTTATCTTGTATAGTCAGAACATATTCGTGACCAAGTTTGGTACGAGGTAATGGACCGTAGATATCGATTGATATTTTTTCGAAGGAATCGGTTCGAGTGTCTGTGATTACCATGGGCAGACGATGTTCAACTCTGACTAATTTCCTGCGTTGACAATCGGGGCAACGTTTTATAAACCGGGCAATGTCGGATTTCATTTTACGCCAGTAAAATCGTTGGGAGACAAGCTGGAAAGTTTTTGTTATTCCCTTATGGCCACCGATTGCCGATGAGTGTTTTTCTGCAATTAGATCTAAACGATTATCGGCGGACGGCACAATAATTGTACTATTGCAGATCGTGATAGATATATCCGTCTCGTCGAAAATTTCGTGCAAGCAGTTGACGATCAATCTTCGCTCGTAGTTTTCAAAACAGATGTTGTCGAGGGCAAGGCGAAGTGAATTAATTCCGAATTTTCGCAGTAATTCTTTCAAGGTTAGGAAACAAGCGTCAAGGTAATCGATACTCCCATTATTGAGGTTCCGCTCGAAGTTGCGATGGAGGGAAATTCTCTGGTGGCGAATCGAGCATTGGAGCGAAAGTTTGATGTTGGTGGTGGCGACGGATGGTGCGGGCGAATTACCGAATCCGTAGTATTTTCGTTTCTTGACGGTTCGTAGCTCAAATCTGCGGCTTCCATTGCCACATCGGAAGAAGACGATCCGAACAAACTTTCCGCCTCCTCAGTTTCGATCGGTGAAGATTCGTAGGGAGAAAAATTCGCTGTTCCCTCGTTTTCGTTGGTGACTTGATCAGGCAGTGATGATGCCGCCTCCCCCGTTCTTAGAGGGGCAGCGATGATTTCCGAATTATTTGCCTCGAAGTTTCGACAATAACGGAGGTTGGTGGTGGTACAGGGATATCAGTTGGGCCGGAGGCGAGAGAATTATTGGTCGTTCCCTCCTCGTTGTCGGCGCTAGGTTGTTCGTGATTTGGTGTGAGTCTTTCTGTGTTCTCTTCATCCCACCAAAGATCGGAAGTTTCCTCCTCAGAGTCAAGTTCGTGTGGACGTCGTTTTCGTTGAGGCCTCACTGATTCGTCGGGAGTATCGGTGGAGGAGTGGTAGCGCTTCGTTGACGTGACTACCTTCGTTACCCCGTCGATAGTAGGAGGAGTCGGGCTATCGTTAACCGGGATATCATCGGTTATGTTTAATTTTGATTTTACCCTTTTATGAGGTTGTTTTTTACCTCCGCACGAAAGGTCGATGGTGACCACGAGAGTGTGGTCAATTGGGTGGTCAGAAGACAACGACTCCGAGTCAGGTTGATCGTTTTGAGGAGTTTTCGCGTTGATAACGTAAGCGTTCGATTTTTCGATCGTCGCTTCGAAATCTGTAGGGTTTCTTGGCAGGGCGTCGGCATTGGTGTTCCGTGCGCCCTTTTTGTAAACAATGTCGTAGTCACAGCCGTCAAGAATGTCGGACCAACGACGCAGTTGCGAGTTCGGATTTTTTTAAGTTTTAAGCCAAGTCAAAGGTTTGTTATCTGTGACTAAGGTGAATTTTCGTCCATAGATGTAGGAGTGAAAATTGTCTAAGGCGTAAATTATTGCTAAAAGCTCTTTCTTCGTCGCATCGTACCGTGTTTCTGCATCGTTTAAAGTTCTTGAGGCATACGCGATTGGCAAGTCTTGCCCGATTTCGCCTTGGCTGAGTATTGCTCCTAACGCATAATCAGAAGCATCGGTTGTGATAATAAACGGCCGGTCGTAATCTGGATGCTGTAGGATCGGCTCATTGCAAAGTTCGTCACGGAGCCTTTCAAACGCCAATTGCTCTGCCTCGCCCCAGATGAAGGGTGCGGTCTTTTTCAATAGTCGCGTGAGGGGCTTGGCAATTGAGGCGAAATCCTCTATAAAACGGCGGTAATAGCCGACTAGACCCAAAAATTGCTTAATGTTCTTTTGATTTTTGGGAATTGGAAATTTCTTTACGGCTTCCAATTTTTTTGGATTTGGTCTTACGCCGTCAGCGCTAATTATATGACCGAGGTAAACTACTTCGGGGCGAAGCAACTCGCATTTGTCGGGTTGAAGGGATAACCCGGCTTTTATTAACCGCTTTGCGAGGCGCCGAAATTTTTTTCGATCTTCTTCAAGAGAATCTGCGTAGATGACGATGTCGTCAAGATACACAAACATTTCGATGTCCTGAAGACCGGTTAATACTTGGTCCATGGGACGCTGAAATGTGGCAGGGGCGTTTTTTAACCCGAACAGCATACGATTAAATTCGTAATGTCCGTGGGGGGTCGAGAACGCGGTTTTTGGGCGGTCGTCGGGGTGCATCGGGATTTGATGAAACCCTGAAGCAAGGTCGAATACGGAAAAATAACGGGCTTTTCCGAGCTGATCTAGGATGTCGGTAATATTTGGCAAAGGATAAGCATCGGCGACCGTTTTTTCGTTGATTTTCCGATAATCGATCACCATTCGCCACCTCTTTCTTCCATGAGAATCTTCTTTTTCCGGGACGATCCAGATTGGCGAATTAAATGGTGAAGTTGACTCTCGAATTACGTTTTTGTCGAGTAGATCTTCTACCTGGTTTCGAATTTCTTCTTTCATATGATGGGGATAGCGGTATTGCTTGGTATTAATGGGCAAATCATCCGAAGTAGGAATACGGTGTTCTACAACGTTGGTCGCCCCGAGCGGCTCATCGGGCGTGTGAAAGAGTGCCGGAAATTCTTCTACGAGTTCGATGACGTGATTGAATTCGGTATTCGCAAGATGATCCAATCTCAATAGGGGGAGTATCTCTTCCATTGGATCATATTTTTTTGCATTCGCGCAAGCTACGCGCACGCTGAACTCATCAGAATTTTTCCCTTCGTCGTCCGAGGGGGAGAGTTCGTCGAATGGTTCTAAGTCTACACGAGGCACAACTAAATCTATGTCTATTTCTTTAGTATTAATTACATAAAGATTTGCAATTCCTTCACGATTCTCGACCACAGCATCGCCACAATACACGCCATCGGTGAACTCTATTCTAGGTACGTAACCGAATGGAAGATCGTTAGTTATTATGATTTTCATGAGTTTTTTTGCTCTCGCAGGGACCGACAATATTTCTGAATTTAAGAATGGAATAATTTGAAACGGATTAGCCGGGGCTATCCAACCATTTTGGTAACTAATGTCGACTTTATGTTTAAGGAAAAAGTCTCGTCCAAGCAAACCATCTTCGGATATTCTAAACCTGTTTGCAACAACGTTAAATTCCATGAGCATGTCGTTTACTACTAGGTCGACGGAGCCCAGTGAGTAAAGTGTTCCGCTGGTAACGCCCTCAATTTCGTATAGGATTTTTCGATTTATTTTGGCATTTGCGGGAACGAAGTTTTCTTTAATTATCGATATGTCCGAACCATTGTCGACATAAAAGATTGCTTCGCCGTCGAGGAGATCTGGTGAAAACAGTCGAAATACGCTGTCTTCCTTGTAGGGATCCTTCCGTACAACGGCTTTACGGATTTCGGCTTTTCGGACTTCCGCGCTTGGGAACGGTCGCTCGAAGTCGCGCTTTTCCTTCGAGCTGTTTCGGAGTTTAAAGACTTTGTCTGCCTGGATTCGCGCGCGTTGTCGGTATTCCCCTTGTTTACGCTGTGGCCCCTTTCCCGAGAGGAGTCTGTTTCGCGTGAGCGGCGGCTTACGCAATTATTTTGCGAGCTAGTATGCATCGTGTCGGAATCGCTCCAATCGCTCGACGATGCTTGCTTCTTTGGTCTTTCCCGTTTATCAAATTTGAGAGGCCGTTTAGGACTCTCGCGCTCGCGCTCCGAATCGCCCGTTTTGCCGTTTTTAAATTTATTGTTGGTGCCCTGATGGTTACGAATACGTTCTCTAGATTGAGAGCGAGAACTATCGTGTTTATTACGGTAATGATTATCACGAGACTCTTCGGATGCGTCGCGACGATATCGTGAGTTTTGAATTTCGTGTTTATCGCGTTTGAACTTCGATTTTTCGCTAATGATTTCGTTGCCCCTAGGGTGCTGCCCTTCTCTGTCGGAGCTATTACGTCGCGATCGTGAGACGTTTCTATCGTGGCTATCGCGACGCGAACGGGAGTTTCCTCGATAGGAATTATCGCGGCGTGAACGCAGACTATCCTTACTGTTCCTACGATGACGAGATCGCGAATCGTTGCGGTTAAAGCGAGGAGAATCTCTATCGGAATAATCGCGGCGATTGTGAGAATTCTCCCTCTCTCGTCGACTGAGATAATTTTCTCGCGAAAAGTCGCGTGTACGTCTCTGGGGACGATCTGGCGAAATACTGCTGTCCGAATTGTACGTGTCGCGAGGCTCGCGATAATTCTGGCGTGAACGCGAGAAGTGGCGGTGCCTTCCGCGAGATTCGCGTTCCCGATTTTCGTACAACTTTCGATTTTGTAGGGTGTAACAATCATCGATTACGTGACCGCGTTTTTTGCAATAATGGCAGACGATTTCTAGCGGCGTGGAATCAGCATAACGGACTCTAGTAGAAGAATTGCTAGACCGAGTCCGTGAAGAGTCGCGTAGTACAGATTTTAATGACTTGTCGTGGGAATCTGAGGAAACACCGGCGTCGCAATGGTCGGACTCGCTTTCGAGACATCGTTCGCCATCGGCAGAGGCATCGAATTTCGCGCGGTTAGCGTTTATAATAGCACGGTTTCGTATTAATTCCTCCGCCTCGTAAGCGTAGGAAATCGCTTTCTCGATATTGCGCGGTTCTTTATTCCACACATAACTCGAAAGTTCGTCATGTAAACCTTTGACAAAACATTCGAGTACGTTGGAGCAATTTTCATCACGCAGTACCGAAATTACTTAGGGGTTTTCTTGGTGCCGGTCGTCGCGAACGCGACGGTCAAGAATTCCGCCAATTTCTTTGACTCTGGCGGCGTAACTACTTATAGTTTCTTTGGAACCTTGCGCGATATTAGCTAGGTCAAGTTTAAGAGTTAGTGTCCCCCTTTTTGTAGAATAGAGGGTACGTAGATCAGCTAAGAGTTCAGCGATCGATCGGTAATTTCCACGCTTAGGGTGGATTTGACGGCGAGCGTCCCCCCGCAGTTTCTCGAACAAGAGATACTGAAATTTACCCAACTCTTCCGGCTCGAGAGTTCCCATCGCAAATTGTACGTCGCCAATAATATCTTCGACCGGAAGATTTTTCCCATCAAATTCAGTGATAGGGATCAAGGCTTTGGTCACCCAATCGGTGTCATCGCGCACGTTATTTCTGTTACGAGCACAGATTTCAAAGTCTTCCTGGCGTGGGTCAAGGTCAGGATTCGAATGGGTCCTGCGACGATAACGACTAGCCCTGTTACTAAATTGTGAGGGAGAGTTTACCCGATATTGGGATCGGTCGTCGTGTCGATGATCATGGTTGGAGGGATGATTGTTCCAGTTAGGTTCGCGAGGCGGGATTCGATTTCGCGTGTGGTTAGGGGGCGGTTTTGGAATGGGCGAGGACTGAATGCGGATCTACTCCCTTCGGAATCAGGGGTGTGAAGATCTGGCGCGAGAGGAGGGCTAGCACTGACCAGTGACGGTCTAACTGCACCCTCAGGTGAAATAAGATTACGGCGATCATCGTTGTCAAGAATTACTGACGCATCTGGGGTCAGCGCTCTGAAAGGGATATTAACTAATTCGGGCCGCGCCTGGATCGGGCCCTGCCCATTAACCAGGAATCGTGGCGATTGCGCGCTAAAATTCGGTAACATCGCGAAAGCAGGAAGAGAGGAAAAGAATTCTTGAAAGGTAAAGGAAATGGTGGTTAAGGAGAGATTGGATTAATAGTTAATCCAATAATTAGTAGAAGTCGCAATTTAATTACCTATCATACGAATGATTAGTATTTTGTATATTGTAATTCGTATAGTCTGTGTATTCATTTACCAAATGACTTCCAACATTGCCGGTGAAACGACTGATTATTTAAATATCGAGAAGAAAGAGAAAGAGAAGGAAGAATATAAATAATAACAATAAGAAAACAACAATAATGGAAAATGCTATTATTATTATTTTTTTCTAAATTAATTAATTAATTAATTAATTAATTTATTTATTTATTCGGATGGTTAACGAACATCAAGGAAAAGCATATATATATATATATGCCTTGCAAATAAGGAGGGGATTAATCCAAAATTTTGGAGCCTCAACGTTGGGGAGAAGAAGCGAAGGAGGAAGTTCAAACGGCGAATGATTATAAAAGGGAAAAAGTAAGAAGGTCCCGATTACAAAGTAGGTGGTGGAGAGCCGTAAGGGCCCAATGAAAGGATTAAGCGGTATATTTTCGCAAGAGGGCAATTATTCTTCGCGTGACCCGTCTTATGACTAACGTGTAACACCTATCATTCACGCAACGAATCCCTAAAGCGTTGTCAAATTTCGCACGCAAGGGTGGAGTACGCTGAAGTAGAAAGTTCTTAATACCAAACTCTTACCTTTGGTGAATATTAAATTTAGGCGCGAATAATTAGTGGTCATTGCTTTTACGCGTTGAGTTTGTTTAGCGCGAAGTGAAACCCGTGAAATTGAGCGTTAATTATCATCTTTATTTATTTTTGTATTTTTTATTTATTTTTTGCTGTTGGTGGAAATTTTAGTTATGGTGGACAGAGGTTGGAGATAACCTTACCTTCTGCCTTTTGTATTAATACCAACAATATGCCACACAAGTTGCTACAAACTTGTATGCATTGTATGGTAGGGACTCGGTTTTTGTTAATGAAGGATATGAGTTCGCGGGCCCAGTCCTACGGAATTTTCCTTAAACCGTGTTCCCTTAAGTACCGACTTGTGAGGGAGTTACGGTGGGGCGCGGTTTTTTGTTGACGGGAGGAGTGACTATTTGGAGTCAACCTCACGGTGTCGCATACATGTATAAATATAAGGAAGCATATATATTGTAGTGGAATTTTCGTATTTTCCTTAACCCAACTACAAAGCTAAGGCCCCCAAGAATTTTTCCCTTTATTTTATCAGGGCGCCAGGCGCTTTCGCGCCGGGAAAAACTCTGTCAACTATTCGGGGCCAAGCTGCTTTTGCCGGGCTAGCCGCAGCCGTCAAAGTCTTGTAGAGTGGCGGGATTCGGAGGCCAGGTTCTCACAAACACAACAAAAAAAAAATAACGACCAATATTCGGGAGACTTTGAACAAATTAGTGAAAAGTCGTTTATTACCTACGAGACGGGATTTCCCTCATTCTCGCTCAACCGCGATCCTCTACACACACATACGCATACATTCGCACCGTACGGGAACTAGTACATACTCGAACGGAATTTTCGTATTACCCACACTTTTCGCGACATTCAACTCTCCCTCGGAAACGAAATCCGGTTACTCAGTTCACCGGCATAAACGGGAATTCACGCGGAACATTCTCACACTCTATCGTTTCTCGATCATTCCCGCACGCATAACAACTAACACACAATTAATGGCGATTTCCCGAAGATAATTCCCGACAACTCTTTCTAATTCTAATATTATTTCTTTTAACCAACGGTCGCAAATTGGCAACGGCCCACCGTAAAGCCTCGCGGGACTCTGCAACCAACAAAAGACCAAACACAGAGCCCGCGGACTCAACCACGCGTAGGATACCGTCGCCGCGCACGCTTCCACAAAATCTTAAAAAAACTAAAGAATAAGAAAGGCCTAGTGACGGGGCTTACCTCGAGGTCAAAATAAATATATGGCCCGTATTATCCTCTCAAATCTTTTCGGGAATTTCTCGCGGTTGCTCACTCTCTCGTCCTCGCAGTGCCGCGGATCCTCGGAAAATGCCACGAGATTTGTCGCTCCCGGGAGCACGATGCTACTCATCCCTACCCTCATTGTCTTCACCGGCGATCGGTCAAGAGGCCAACCCTAACTTTTCGTGATCTACTTGTCGTGAATAATAGTTGGCGCTCCTGGCGCGCGAAGTGCGAATGAGGACGGCACAGCGCCGCGCGAGGGCCGAAGCGTAGACCGCTGTTCGTCTCGTGATTCGGAGGGAACGTCGAGTCCTCTATGCCTGTCGTTGCAACCAGTATGCTCTCGGGACAGATGACATCTCGGGAATCCGATTATTGACGGTGTGTTGCGTGAACGAAGAGAAATAGTAGGGGAATTCCCCATCATTTCTCGGCGTACATAAATAAATAAAACAAAATCGTCGAGAGTTAGAATTAATGAACGAAATTAACCTATGTCGAGCCCTATGGATCTGTTGGGAATCGTTGCACTGCGAGGAGCCATCGAGATTTTTGCGAGCTTATCTCGCCTCAAATTTTTAACTCGTTACAATATATATATATAACAATTCAGCTAGATGTACACAAGTGAGCTGTTATGTTTGGGAATGCGTAAGGACGTCCCCTTTTATATGAAGGGTAGAGGAAAGGGTGAAACGGGAGAAAAAATCGATGAATAGATTAGTACCCAATGCTAGCGAGCACGAGCATTACTGCGAAGCAATTCTTCATCTTGTCGGAAGCTGCGCTGAGTAAGCTTATCTCCAGATAAGGAACTTCGCGTCCAGTAGCGAGAGAGTTAATCGCTGGCTCGATGCAGTTGTAGCTCTGTGAGATCTATGTGGACGAGCGCTCGGCTGATAACGTGAGCAACGTCCAGTAAGGTCCTTCGATGGAGGAACGGGTCAGGTAACACTAGCCGTGCCCCAACGATGGCGGTCGATGCGTTCTTCACTGTGGCGTTCACTCGCGCGTAGAACTCGTCTTATTTCGCGAAATATCAAAAGTTCGATGACTTGCGGAAAGATCGCAAATAGTCTCGAATAATTCACTCGTGGTGAAATAAAATTCCCAACTGAGGCGGGTGCTATTGATGATCACGCGGAGGATTTTGCAAAACGAATGCAAAATTATGTAGTGACTTGTTCGATTATTAATAATTGCAGTTATATATATTGTAACGGAACGTCTCGCGACTGTACCGCTACAATAAGGAATAATTAGTCTTCCACTAATTATTCCTTGATACAACAATAAAAATCACTCAAATATCGTTCCGAGAACAAGAGATTAAAATATTCTCTCAGTGTACAGAATATTTCTGTAGTCGAGATAATATTTCAAGTTAGCACTTGTTTACTCCGAAAGTACCGAGGAGCGAGACAGAAAAACAACACTCATACCACGGCGAGCGGCCACCTAGCACCGCCGACACGTACAGGAGGCGAGCTAGTGGATGTGCGCCGCCGTATATCCAACGCGTACCAAGAGACGCTCACACGTTACCTTGAGCGACAACCACCGACGACGCGCAAAGTAGTAGGAGTGAGCGCACACCACCTTAAGCTCAACGACACGTCGACGCTGCTCGCTCTCCCGTAGATGAAGCATGCTCTCTCTCTCTAAAAGAACTAATTGTCTAATAATTCATAAAGTATTAAAGCTAGCTAATACCAGCCACAATCAGAAATTAGAAGAGAGCATGGAGCATCATTGATCTAAAAGCCCCCCACCAGAACAACAAAACAAAGGAAGTATTCAGGTATTTAACAAATTTTTGATAAATTGTTGAATAATTCCTTAACAAATGGCAAAATCTCATAAACAATACCGGAAACACCATGGAGGGCACCTACTTTAAACAAATAAACAGTTTGTTTCGATGACAAATTGTTATTTAAACAAATTGTCATTTTCAACCTACAACGGCATAGGCCATAGCCCGGGAATACGGGATTCAACCTCCTAGGAACCTCCATGGAATCCCGAACAATCGAAAACGTGGCCGGCGCGCGTGACGCAATCTACGTCACGCGATAGTCACGTGACCACCACCAACGCCGATTCCACCCGCGCGGAGGGCCCCGAAACCGTACCGTTTCACCGCCCCGTCTATCCAAACGGCGATCGGGTATATAAGCGACCACCGCGGACGGCTCGGCACTCTTCTTTTCGGCAACTCTCAAAGTTCGAGTCACGTACTGCTGCTTCTCAGCAACAGTCAATTTTTCGTTTGTATTTGTAAAACAGTGTAAAGTAGCGTCCAGATAGCAGTTTATTCGAACGACTCGGTCCCCTGACATCGCGTTCTTGCTATCGAGTCGTAGAATAAATTTAGGATATTCGGTGTATTACTGTCTCCCTCGCACAGCGCGTAGGCCGACATAATACATTCGCATTAGGGCCACTTTTTCGTAGTTGGGTCCCCACACACAGCGTTGTGGCTATCCTCTGCGAAAAGTGAATAATTAAAATAGGAGTTATTGTACCCCGAGCACTGCGCATCGGCTTACAATAAATCCCACAGATCTTTCAGTGTAAAGAGTTCTCAGTTGGCAGATAATACAAACACAAGTGTGGGTGCTTCTCACGCACACTTGAATCCCTGCGCGAATCGTGCTTAACACGAGCCTCGCAAAGTTTGGTTTGGTCGTATATAATCTGCGAACTCGGACCTCGCAGGAATTCCGACCTTGAGCCATCCCTCACACCAAAACAAGGAGTGTGACGCCTCATCGTTGGCAGATAACACGCACACAAGTGCGGGTGCTTCTCACCCACACTTGAATCCTTGCGCGAATCGTGCTTAACACGAGCCTCGCAAAGTTTGGTTTGGGCGTGTGATCTGCGAACAGTGAGCATCCCGGTGTCTTACGCTAAAAAGACACCCGGTACGCATATTCGCCAGTATAGTCGGCGCAATTAGATCACGCTCTTTTAAGAGCGCTGATTGAGAACGTAGGCCGATTATCTGGCGACCACAAACAGCAAGCATAACAAGGGGGCAAGGAAGGAGTACCTGACACTGGAGCACATCTGTGTCTAGATAAAAACAGTCCAGGGATCGCGACACAGACAGACGACTATCGAGTAGGCCTACTCACGCGGACTTTACCGACAAACGAGACGAGCCGTCCATTAGCGTTTAGCTGTGCCACAGTATTAGATCTCATAGCTCAAGTAACAACAATCGAGCCCCGCGCAGATAAACTAATTCGCGAGTTTATTAATAATCATAGAATCAAGCGTCCGATGATTACAACAACAGGACACGGAAGAATCTCATGATTTTTCAAGGTGTTCCTGTGTATGAGGACAAATCAATAATAACAATAAAAGAGTGGCGCGAAACACTCCGATTATTCTTATTAGGCCACAAGCGTACAGTCGCGGGACACCGTACCCGTGTCCGACCACCGGGACACAAAAATCACCTCCATTTCGAAAACATAGATCAACTCATCACCATCACAGCGAGTTGGGTGTAAAGCCCCGCACGGAAGCACCTCCGACCGTGCGAATATAGAATCATTAAAATTCATAGACTCAGGAACTTATCCTGTTTACGTAGATTTAAGTGCGTCCCAATAGACGCTATCGTTTGCCACCCCTATTTTTGTAAATTGAGTGTAGAGCTCCATACGGGAGTACTTCCGACCGTATGAATTTAAAATCATTAGAATAAATTATAACTCAGGCCATAGCCTGTTTACGTAGTTTTTGAGCGCGTCCCGTTATACGCGATCCATTGCCAACCCTATTTTTTGTAAGTTGAGTGTAAAGCTCCACACGGAAGTACCTCCGACCGTGTGAATTTAGAATCCTTAGCAATCTAACTATCCAGGAATATTCCTGTTTCACGAGCCCAGGTAGGACAAGTGCAAGTAGTGGGCAACCCCATTGTATCCTGGGTTACCTCGTACAATCCCCTACTTCCTCGCCCGAACCGCCTTCACAAGATTCCTCCTCGGAGAGCCAATGATGATGAAGGCAAACTCTCGTCGATAGACACATGAGAGAATAATCATACAACCTGATCTGAGGCATCAATAAAAAACCACAAAATCCTCCACATCCGATTTCCCAGAAGATCATTCGGGTCCAGAACACGAATCCTGAAGACCACCACTTGCACGTGCGGTATCAAACAGTAATACATCGCGATTTGAGACAACAATAGTTTAAAGGTCAGGTGACCAGGAAACCCGCACCCCTTCTTAGGCACGACGAAAACCTAATTCAAGGTTTAAATTGAATTAATTAAAATATTGCAAAGACCGGAAAGGGACTCAAAATCGCGAAACGTTTCAATATATATATATTTTTTTTTATCGGCTTTGACGAATTCAATGTAAGATTTAACGATTTTTTTTTTTTTGGTAACGGTTTAAAACTTGAGCATCCCACTTCTGACACTAGAAAAAATTATTTCACGTCCAAGCTAATTAGTAGGCAGGGGTGAGCAAAATCAAATGTTTTCTTTATATTAGGTATGGGATCGTTGCTCAATTACGGGATTAAAATCCCAGATTTTAAATCACTACACGAAGGAGATTTTTGATACACAACAATATTAATTCAAATGGTATTGGCTTGAACATTAACACCAATTTCCCGTAAGCAAGGAACAATAATAGTAGTGTTAAACGAGGTGCAGTTAATGTTGATACAATTATGGCAAACAGATTGAACAAGTCACGCAATAAGAATGCAACTTAACACATAGGGATTAATTGCCTCGCAGATTATATCGATGCGGACTCAAATTAGCAATACAATGTATATATATTACCACGCGGATTATCTCGACGCGAACTCGAATTAACAATAATATAAATAGATAAGTTTATGGATATGTGGCGGAGCTACGGCTCTAGCGCACGAAGTACTTCGCAATTCGCGGTATGTTAACTTGGACATTATCGTTTGGATGCAGAATAAAGACTAAACTAAGAATTTGTTTTATGAGGGGAAGAAGCATAGGCAGGTAATTAAGGAAGGGGAATTTTAGGTGGCAAAGGCGCGGCTCAAGGCTACTGATCACGCGTTCCACGCGCGGCCGGTTATTGCTGATCGCGAACGGACGCGAGCGGATATAACAAAGCAGAAATTCGAGATGGTCGTCCGGTGTGACCGAGAGATTCGCATCAGCCAGTTTGAGTAAAACGTTTAGCCGGGGTTTTATATGAAGGATTTAAATTAATAATTGTTAGCCATAGATCGTTGGAAAAATGGCTAGGACGTAACATTGAGATTTTGTCGTTTTCACCCAAGGTGCAAGCAATGCGCGTGGAATGTGGAGAAAGAAAATTATTTCACTTCACTACAAGCCAAGCAATGCGCGTGGAAGATATTGAGATTTTGTCGTTTTCACGCAAAGTGCAAGCAATGCGCGTGGAATGTGGAGAAAAAAATTTTTTCACCTCGAGTCGAAGCAATGCGCGTGGGATGTTAAGAAAAAAAAATTTTTTCACTTCACTAAGCGCCAAGCAATGCGCGTGGAAGATATTGAGATTTTGTCGTTTTCACGCAAAGTGCAAGGAATGCGCGTGGAATGTGGAGAAAAAAAAAATTTCTCACTTCACTAAGAGCCAAGCAATGCTCGTGGAAGATATTGCGATTTTGTCGTTTTCACGCCAAGTGCAAACAATGCGCGTGGAATGTGAAGAAAAAAATTTCTTCACACCGAGTCGAAGCAATGCGCGTGGGATGTGAAGAAAAGCAAAATTTTCACTTACGAAACAGTTTATGTACGGTCAAAGTCGATGGACTTCGAAAAATTTTGCCCTCGAAAGAGTTTATGTTTGGTCAAAGTCGTTCAGAGAAAAAAAATTTTCACATGCGAAAAAGTTTATGTTCGGTCAAAGTCGATGGACTCCGAAAAATTTTACCCACGAAAAAGTTTATGTTCGGTCAAAGTCGACGAAAATCGTAAAATAATATTCTCGAAAAAGTTTATGTTCGGTCAAAGTCGTTGAGAAAAAATAAATTTTCACTTGCGAAAAAGTTTATGTTCGGTCAAAGTCGATGGATTTCGAAAAATTTCATCCTCGAAAAAGTTTATGTTCGGTCAAAGTTGAGGGACTTCGAAAAATTTTACCCTCGAAAAAGTTTATGTTCGGTCAAAGTCGACGAAAATCGAAATATTATACTCTCGAAAAAGTTTATGTTCGGTCAAAGTCGATGGACTTCGAAAAAATTTGCCCTCGAAAAAGTTTATATTTGGTCAAAGTCGTTGAGAGAAAAAAAATTTTCACTTGCGAATAAGTTTATGTTCGGTCAGAGTCGATGGACTCCGAAAAATTTTACCCACGAAAAAGTTTTTGTTCGGTCAAAGTCGATGGACTTCGAAAAATTTTACCCTCGAAACAATTTATGTTCGGTCAAAGTCGAAGGAAATCGAAAAATTATACTTTCGAAAAAGTTTATGTTCGGTCAAAGTCGTTGAGAAAAAATAAATTTTCGCTTGCGAAAAAGTTTATGTTCGGTCAAAGTCGATGGACTTCGAAGAAATTTGCCCTCGAAAAAGTTTATGTTTGGTCAAAGTCGTTGAGAGAAAAAAAATTTTCACTTGCGAAAAAGTTTATGTTCGGATAAAGTCGATGGACTTCGAAAAATTTTACCCACGAATAAGTTTATGTCCGGTGAAAGTCGACGAGAATCGAAAAATTATACTCTCGAAAAAGTTTATGTTCGGTCAAAGTCGTTGAGAAAAAATAAATTTTCACTTGCGAAAAAGTTTATGTTCGGACAAAGTCGAAGGAAGTCGAAGAATTATACTTTCGAAAAAGTTTATGTTCGGGCAAAGTCGATGGACTTCGAAAAATTTTACCCTCGAAAAAGTTTATGTTCGGTCAAAGTCGAAGGAAATCGAAAAATTATACTTTCGAAAAAGTTTATGTTCGGTCAAAGTCGTTGAGAAAAAATAAATTTTCGCTTGCGAAAAAGTTTATGTTCGGTCAAAGTCGATGGACTTCGAAGAAATTTATGTTTGGTCAAAGTCGTTGAGAGAAAAAAAATTTTCACTTGCGAAAAAGTTCATGTTCGGTCAAAGTCGATGGACTTCGAAAAATTTTACCCTCGAAAAAGTGTATGTTCGGTCAAAGTCGATGGAAATCGAAAAATTATACTTTTGAAGAAGTTTATGTTCGGTCAAAGTCGTTGAGAAAAAATAAATTTTTACTTGCGAATAAGTTTATGTTCGGTCAAAGTCGATGTACTTCGAAAAATTTTGCCCTCGAAAAAGTTTATGTTCGGTCAAAGCCGAAGGAAATCGAAAAATTATACTTTCGAAAAAGTTTATGTTCGGTCAAAGTCGTTGAGAAAAAATGAATTTTCACTTGCGAAAAAGTTTATTTTCGATCAAAGTCGATGGACTTCGAAAAATTTTGCCCTCGAAAAAGTTTATGTTTGGTCAAAATCGATGGACTTCGAAAAATTATACTCTCGAAAAAGTTTATATTCGTTCAAGATCCTCAATTTCGATTTAATGAAGAACGAATTTTCCCAAGTAAGAATAAAAAGCAAAATAAAACTCTAAAAAATCACATAATATCGTTAATTATCGTTGTATTGTTGTTAGAGCAATATTTTCCATGTTAAATGATGATTTATAAAATTTAGTACCTCGGCTCGAAAATTTTTCTACGTCCAAAAAAAAAAATTTTACCGGGCCCCGAGTTGCGCGTTATTCCCCTCTACTGTACTGTAAGAGGAGACGATGTCGGGCGGCGTTACACGCGCAACTATCACTCATCATTACCACGAGTCGGTGTCTCTAACCGAATGGCTGTTATGTGGTAAACGCCTCTGGCGATATGAACTTTTAAATTAAAATAAATTTATCCAAAGCATCGACTCACCCAATTCCGGGCGAAAATACAGAAACTAAGCACGGAAAAATGTGTAATGAAATTTTGCACATCAGTGAACTAGAAAAAAAATTTCTAGCGTTTAGAGTTGTTCTCTCATCGAGTGAAAGTTCCGATATTTTTGAACGCGGATTCGCACACACAAAATTGTGAAATGAAATATTAATAGAGAAAGAAGTGAATGAGGAGGAAAAATAAAAGATTGCGATCGGAGAGGGAGCCTGAGAAACGGCTACCACATCCAAGGAAGGCAGCAGGCGCGCAAATTACCCACTCCCGGCACGGGGAGGTAGTGACGAAAAATAACGATACGGGACTCATCCGAGGCCCCGTAATCGGAATGAGTACACTTTAAATCCTTTAACGAGGATCCATTGGAGGGCAAGTCTGGTGCCAGCAGCCGCGGTACTTCCAGCTCCAATAGCGTATATTAATGTTGTTGCGGTTAAAAAGCTCGTAGTTGAATCTGTGTGTCACGATGTTGGTTCACCGGTCGCGGTGTTTAATTAGCATGCCGTGAGACGTCCTACCGGTGGACTTAGCTCTTCACGGGGCGGTCCAACTAATATCCCATCGCGGTGCTCTTCACTGAGTGTCGAGGTGGGCCGGTACGTTTACTTTGAACAAATTAGAGTGCTTAAAGCAGGCTATCTTCGCCTGAATACTGTGTGCATGGAATAATGGAATAGGACCTCGGTTCTATTTTGTTGGTTTTCGGAACCCCGAGGTTATGATTAATAGGGACAGATGGGGCATTCGTATTGCGACGTTAGAGGTGAAATTCTTGGATCGTCGCAAGACGGACAGAAGCGAAAGCATTTCCCAAAAATGTTTTCATTAATCAAGAACGAAAGTTAGAGGTTCGAAGGCGATCAGATACCGCCCTAGTTCTAACCATAAACGATGCCAGCTAGCGATCCGCCGAAGTTCCTCCGATGACTCGGCGGGCAGCTTCCGGGAAACCAAAGCTTTTGGGTTCCGGGGGAAGTATGGTTGCAACGCTGAAACTTAAAGGAATTGACGGAAGGGCACCACCAGGAGTGGAGCCTGCGGCTTAATTTGACTCAACACGGGAAACCTCACCAGGCCCGGACACCGGGAGGATTGACAGATTGATAGCCCTTTCTTGATTCGGTGGGTGGTGGTGCATGGCCGTTCTTAGTTGGTGGAGCGATTTGTCTGGTTAATTCCGATAACGAACGAGACTCTAGCCTGCTAAATAGGCGTACTTTCTGGTATCTCGAAGGCCCCCGACTTCTCGTCGGGTGGTTTTTACTACCGACGTACAAACGAATCTTCTTAGAGGGACAGGCGGCTTCTAGCCGCACGAGATTGAGCAATAACAGGTCTGTGATGTCCTTAGATGTTCTGGGCCGCACGCGCGCTACACTGAAGGAATCAGCGTGTCTTCCCTGACCGAAAGGCCCGGGTAACCCGCTGAACCTCCTTCGTGCTAGGGATTGGGGCTTGCAATTATTCCCCATGAACGAGGAATTCCCAGTAAGCGCGAGTCATAAGCTCGCGTTGATTACGTCCCTGCCCTTTGTACACACCGCCCGTCGCTACTACCGATTGAATGATTTCGTGAGGTCTTCGGACTGGTGCGCGGCAATGTTTACGGCATTGCCGATGTTGCCGGGAAGATGACCAAACTTGATCATTTAGAGGAAGTAAAAGTCGTAACAAGGTTTCCGTAGGTGAACCTGCGGAAGGATCATTAACGTACCAAAACGCTTGCTTATTAATAGCAGCGAGAATAATATAAAACACAATAAAGTGTGTAACGAAACAAAAAGAAAACATACAGATGCTGGCGCATCGATTTGTTTGTCGAACGTCCATAACAATGAAGAGAATTATGTAAATGAGTTTGCGATAACGCGTGTGCAGAGTGAGTAGACTCTCTCGTTGCGCGCGTCGCGTGCGCGAGACAATAATTGATACATGTTTGCGATCGTATTAGTCGCTCTCGTTGTTGTCTCGTCAGCGCGCGACCCCAACATATGAAGAGAGTAAGCTCTCTCTCTCACTGTTTGTCGTTTCGCGAAATCGTTCATTTTTCTTTTCGCTCGAACTAGGCTTCCTCACGTAACACGCGTGCGTGATGGATGGCACTACGAACTCTGTCGCAACGTCCACGTGTGGCAACCTAACAGAACGGAGAAGAGATTCCATTCACGGAACGCGTCTTTCTCCCCGGAATAGAGACTCACGCCCGCCTTCGAAAGATGAGTGCGCGCGTTGATTGTTCTTCTCTCTCGGGTGTTTAGTACCGATCTCGTTATAATGGAGGATCTCCGTCGAGAGGATAACCTCGCGTTGTCGAAGGTTTTTCAATGAAATTCCGCCCCGTAAACGAACGTTAATCGATGAATTAATTTTCATCGATGTTAGACAGTTTCGTTGTTGTTAAAGAGGAGAATAAAACATCCTCTTAAACGACTCGCGAGTCGCGCCCCCAAAAGCGGACTGGCGAAAACATCTTGTCGCGATGTACACCGCCCTACGGCGGTGTCTCCGTCGAGTTTGTTGAGATGAGAAAATATTAAAAACAAAAATTACATATGATTACCCAGAACGGTGGATCACTTGGCTCGTGGGTCGATGAAGAACGCTGCTAATTGCGCGTCAACTTGTGAACTGCAGGACACATGAACATCGACATTTCGAACGCACATTGCGGTCCACGGATACAATTCCCGGACCACGCCTGGCTGAGGGTCGTTTTTCGTAAAATAAACTGCTTATTGCGAGCGAATAATGTGAACGTTCGTCGACTATTGCACGGCATGCGTCGGCGTCGTTTGAAATTAAAAGTCGAAGCAATCGCACTCTGGCCGTGCTCGCACGCGCGCGCGCGCGCTCGAACGATATAAAATTGAATTATTTTATGTTTAGTTCGGCGCCACGCGCCTCGGGCTTGTGCCATAATGTGTCTCGAAGGTTTCGACTAGCGGGTTGTGTGAATTCAACGAGCCTCCGTAAATAGTAGCGCGTGCGACGATAGTCGTGCGCGCCCACGGCAGTGCCTCTCGTTGTCACGTTGTTTTTCTTTTAGTAAAGAAAAATAAAAGAATGCAAAAAACTCCGCATCTCACGTTGTTTTACAGTGTCAGAAACGTGTGATCGAGCGTATTGACGAAAAGTCATTAAGAGGCGGAAAAAGAGGTGAGTCACGTCGAGCGTGTCTGCGCGAGCGTTCTCTCTAAATTTCACACGGCCGGTCGATCGAGTCCCCGAGGCTAATCGTTAGTTTGAAAGGACAGATACGACTGCGTAGCCGTGCGTGAAAACAATCAGAGAGACACTGCAAGCGTCTTGTACAACACGCCATGTGTCAGATGACTCGTGGAACGTCCTTATTATTATATATATAATATCTCTATCCAAGGCTCTCATCCGTTGACGTACGCGCTTGAGATCGACACGACAAAACACTGTGTTTTAATTTTTTTTTTTCAAAAAATTAAAACGACACGAACAATCGACGACCTCAGAGCAGGCGAGACTACCCGCTGAATTTAAGCATATTACTGAGCGGAGGAAAAGAAACTAACCAGGATTTCCGTAGTAGCGGCGAGCGACCAGGAAATAGCCCAGCACTGAATCCCGCGGCCCTGTCGCTGGGAAATGTAGTGTTCGGGAGGATCCACTTATCCCGAGGCGTACGCTCGAGTCCAAGTCCATCTTGAATGGGGCCAATTACCCGTAGAAGGTGCCAGGCCCGTAGCGACCGAGACGCGCTTCGGGAGGATCTCTCCTTAGAATCGGGTTGCTTGAGAATGCAGCTCCAAGAGGGTGGTAAACTTCATCTAAGGCTAAATACGACCACGAGACCGATAGCGAACAAGTACCGTGAGGAAAAGTTGAAAAGAACTTTGAAGAGAGAGTTCAAGAGTACGTGAAACCGTTCAGGGGTAAACCTGAGAAACCCAAAAGATCGAATGGGGAGATTCATCGTCAGCGGTACTGGTACGTGAGCAGTTCGCGATGTCCTCGACCTCGGTCTCGCGGCACGCGTCCGTATGTTTTTATTGCCTGGTATCGTCGGCGTGCACTTCTCCCCTAGTAGGACGTCGCGACCCGTTGGGTGTCGGTCTACGGCCCGGGCGGGTGCCTGTCTCGTGTGCGCTTTATCGCGTCACTGCGGGGCAGACCCCCGGTTGCTTGACCGGCTCCTCGGCGGTACTCGCAAGGTATCTGGCCGCATATATTCGAACTGCGTCCGGCCCGTCGCAAGCGAGGCGAGTGTTCCCGAATGTACGGATCTAACGCCGTCATCGGGCCTAGCCAGCTGTTGGCTGACGGTGTCCTAGGACTGGCTGTAACAATGATGATACCGGTCAGCGACGCTACTGCTTTGGGTACTTTCAGGACCCGTCTTGAAACACGGACCAATGAGTCTAACATGTGCGCGAGTCATTGGGAACTATTAAGCCTAAAGGCGCAATGAAAGTGAAGGTCGGCCTTGCGCCGACCGAGGGAGGATGGGCCGCGTCACGATGCGGTCCCGCACTCCCGGGGCGTCTCGTTCTCATTGCGAGAGAAGGCGCACCCAGAGCGTACACGTTGGGACCCGAAAGATGGTGAACTATGCCTGATCAGGACGAAGTCAGGGGAAACCCTGATGGAGGTCCGTAGCGATTCTGACGTGCAAATCGATCGTCGGAACTGGGTATAGGGGCGAACGACTAACCGAACCATCTAGTAGCTGGTTCTCTCCGAAGTTTCCCTCAGGATAGCTGGCACTCGCTCTTATGCGAGTCTCATCTGGTAAAGCGAATGATTAGAGGCCTTGGGGCCGAAACGACCTCAACCTATTCTCAAACTTTAAATGGGTGAGATCGCTGGCTTGCTTGAACGGTGAAGCCACGAGATTTCGGATCAGAGTGCCAAGTGGGCCAATTTTGGTAAGCAGAACTGGCGCTGTGGGATGAACCAAACGCAGAGTTAAGGCGCCTAAGTCGACGCTTATGGGATACCATGAAAGGCGTTGGTTGCTTAAGACAGCAGGACGGTGGCCATGGAAGTCTGAATCCGCTAAGGAGTGGGTAACAACTCACCTGCCGGAGCAACTAGCCCTGAAAATGGACGGCGCTGACGCGTCGCGCCTATACTCTGCCGTCAGTGGCAAGTGAGGCGGAGGCGTTTACTTCTCCGTCATGAAGCCCTGACGAGTAGGAGCGTCGCGGCGGAAGGGTCTGGGCGTGAGCCTGCCTGGAGCCGCCGTCGGTGCAGATCTTGGTGGTAGTAGCAAATACTCCAGCGAGGCCCTCGAGGACTGACGTGGGTTTCGTGTGAACAGCCGTTGCACACGAGTCAGTCGATCCTAAGCCCTAGGAGAAATCCTATGTTGATGACGGTGTTTGAGTCACAGAATGTAATATCTAATTACGTGTCACACCCGTCGAGCGAAAGGGATTCCGGTTCCTATTCCGGAACCCGGCAGCGGAACCGTGTACAATTCGGGCCCTCGCAAGTGAGTTCGTCGGGGTAACCCAAAATGACCTGGAGACGCCGTCGGGAGATCCGGGAAGAGATTTCTTTTCTGCATAAGCGTTCGAGTTCCCTGGAAACCTCTAGCAGGGAGATAGGGTTTGGAACGCGAAGAGCACCGCAGTTGCGGCGGTGTCCGGATCTTCCCCTCGGACCTTGAAAATCCAGGAGAGGGCCACGTGGAGGTGTCGCGCCAGTTCGTACCCATATCCGCAGCAGGTCTCCAAGGTAAAGAGCCTCTAGTCGATAGACTAATGTAGGTAAGGGAAGTCGGCAAATTGGATCCGTAACTTCGGAATAAGGATTGGCTCTGAGGAGCGGGGCGCGTCGGGCTTGTTAGGGAAGCGGGTTTGGCTAACGTGCCGGGCCTGGGCGAGGTGAACGATGGGAATTTCTTCACGGTTATTTCTGTTGCCGATCCGAGCTCGGTCCCGTGCCTTGGCCTCCCGCGGATCTTCCTTGCTGCGAGGCTTCCTTGGTGGTTCGCGCCGTCTTGGTCGTCCTCTTCGGCCGCCATTCAACGCTCAGCTCAGAACTGGCACGGACTAGGGAAATCCGACTGTCTAATTAAAACAAAGCATTGCGATGGCACTCGCGGGTGTTCACGGAATGGGATTTCTGCCCAGTGCTCTGAATGTCAACGTGAAGAAATTCAAGCAAGCGCGGGTAAACGGCCGGAGTAACTATGACTCTCTTAAGGAGGACGGTCGTGTGTTTAATCGATCCGCATATATCGAATTAAAGTGCGGGGTTAAATTCGTGCTCGGACCGAAAAAGTTATATCATCGTGTGCAGTTCAGTGCGGGCTTTCCAACGATATACAGAGTTTGTCAATCGACGTCGTGATAACAGCAAATTCGAGATAAATAATTTCGACAATTTCTCTATTTACGTTCGCCGAGTGAGCGGACATTTTGGATTTCGAACAGTGACGATCATTTCGGGGCTCCAAGCAGGATACCAGTGACACCCAACCCAGGGCTCCAACTTCCCTAAGTCATATGACCGGTCATCATGGTCATATAACCATATACAGTCAGGGTAAATGACCGACAGAGACCGGTCATATTACCACAAATTTCGGTAAATTACCCAAAGTGACCATAAGTGACCGAATTCAAATCTGACTTCGCAGATCGCTAGTGAGCAACCCCCATAACATTTTTCTTCCTCTGCGTCACACTCGGAGGCAAATATTTCAGGAACTAAGGTCATATAACCGCGGCCTCACGGGGTTTAGCGTGTCTACCAGAGCGGCCAAACATTGACAAGTGCCAAGACGTACTGACCAGCGATGAGCCGATGTCATCCACGAAATTTGGAGAAAGGCGCAAATCCATAGAGCTTACGCAACATAGGGCACTATTCTGGCTGGTGCTCGTCAACGAGGGCGACCGCTCGAACATGACCACCCCGGTCGACGCTAAACGGGGGGCGAAAAGCGCAAATAGCATGGAAACAACACCAGCAAATGAACAGAAACGGTCCAACAAAAGGGTGGCGTTGAGTTCGCCCGAAATTGAAACGGAAAAAGATACTTCCATCGTGACCATCGCGGAATTGATGCCGATCGCTGCTGATATGGCCAGTGCAACCGAGGAAATTTACACTGGAACGGGGCGAATGCCGGACGATAGACGTAAAGTGGTCATCGAAGCCATGGGAAAAATCGAAACCCTTTTCAGGCGGGTCCACGCAGCATGTTTCTCCATGGTAAAAGAACGTAAGACGACCCTAGAAATGGTATCGAAACTAAAGTCAGATCTGAGAAGTGACTTAAAGCTGGAAATCGAAATGCAGATGGGTGGTACTACGAAACAGCTCCAAGAATCTGTCAGAGAGCTTGTCTCTGAATCGCTAGCGGCACACAACAGCAACCGCGATGCCGTCGAAAAGACTCTTATGGAAAAACAGGACGCAACAACAGTCGCGATGGAACAAGTACTCCACAACGTGAAAGAGGCCATCAACACCAGACCTGCCGGCAGCGTACAACCCTCTTATGCGTCTATCGCAGGAGAATGGCAGGAAGTCTACCGGAAGAAAGATAATCGGCGTAAAGTCCAGATCCCGAATGGGCCTACCGTGCAAGCGGAAAAACTAATATCGTTTATCGTCGAGCCAGCACAACACGCAAAATCCAGACTGCGGAACTCGGAGGAAACGAAGAGTGCGGCCATAAGGGTCATTGATCCTGGAAAATATAATCTCAAGGTCGAACGAGTTAACCGCTTTCCAGACTGCGGCATTCGCATAATTGCGAAAACGGCGGACCTATCACAACTCCTTGGAGACAAAGCGCTGGCGGACGCGGGACTCGTCGTGAAAGAGGATCGAAAGATGAAACCGCGCATAGTAATCCACGGCGTTCCAGTGGATATTAACGGGACCGAACTGGTTGAACTCTCTCGAAATGCAACGAGCTCGCCGACCTCAGCGACCTTAAGGCCGTTTACCAGTATACGCCAGGAAAACGTCGAACCACAACTTGGGTCATACAGATATCGGCAGAGGATCGGGCCAAATCTGTAGAGCAGGGTCGAGTGTATATAGGTTGGCTGTCATGCAGCTTCGACGACCACATCAGAATCCTGCAGTGTTATAGATGCTTAGCCTTTGGCCACCTTTCCAGCGAGTGCGACAACGACGAAATATGTGCTCACTGTGCTGAAGGTCACGAGCGAGGCCAGTGTCGAAAAACTAGGGACCCACCCAAGTGTTACAACTGCTGGGACAGCAATCGTTCTAACATCGCCCATTCAGCAACAGATCCGAAAAACTGTCCATCAATTAAATGGCGCATAGAGGAAAGGATCCGAGCTACCGACTATAGCGAATAACAACGCAAGAGTAACCGATGGACCACCACCCGAGCGTCATAGTTGGGATGTGGGGGCAAGGAGTGACGTCCTGCCGGGGCCATACGTGGCGCCCTCAAACGATCCCGTTCATCTGCTCGGCCGCGAAACTCGCGATATGGGAATAAACCGTCAACACGGAAGCTACATTGCTTCGGCACCCCAAGCGGGTGCGCAGCTCGCTGGAAACCAAATAAACCCGTGATTTCGGAGAAGGGAAGGTGCCTCTGCACCATCCCACAGTGAGCAACTCCCTTTACCCCCCCTTAGTAATGAAGATCCCAATGTAGACGCGACACAGCAAGAAACCTTCGCGGACGGAGAATTTTCCTGCCGTAACTGTGGACGGTTATTCTCAAGCAAAATTGGCCTAGGCGTCCATCGACAACAAATGCACCGAGCCGAATACAATGCAGAAATCGATACGACCCGCCTCAAGTCACGATGGACACACGAGGAGATAAGACTCCTGGCATGGGATGAAGCTATGGCACCCCATGGTATAAGAGCGATCAACTCATACCTGGAGGAAATATTAAACCACTCAAGGTCAGTGGAAGCGATTAAGAGTATGAGGAAGCAAGGAAGGTACAAGGACATACTTGCAAACATCCAGGCAACCGTTGCGGACAGGCATGCTGAGATAGCACGGGACCAGGTCCGGGACGAGCTGACCAATGGGGGAGCTCGGGACATTCAAGATAACGGCAGAGACGCAACTTGCCAAACAGATAGTAGCATGGCCACCCTGGACAAATACAGAATCGAGGATATCATAGACACCGCCACTGAGAGACAAAAAATGAAGCGATGGCTCCAACTAGCCGCTATTGAGCTGCCGAACAATACGCCCGGTCGCACTCTACTTATTCGTGCGATCCAAATCGTGATCACAGAAGGTAACCCAGCGACGGTTCTGGACGAATGGGCTAGGGCCTCCCTCCCAAATGCAGTGACTCGATCATCGCGGCCAGCCGGGGTGTGCCCGAACATCACCTCACGGAAGGAAAGGCGTAAGGCAGAATACAAGCAACTCCAAACACTATGGCGGAAAAATCAATCAAAAGCAGCACGCAAGGTCTTGGACGGGGACGCAGATAGCCATAAGCAACTCCCACTGGACATTCAAGAACCATACTGGAGGCAGATCTTCGAAGAAACCCCACGAGTGCAAGACGACCGAGCAACTCACCAAGGACCGGAGGCAATAATCCACCATGAAGTCTGGAGACTAGTTACAGTAGAGGAAATTGCTGCATGTTACCCACCAGCACGATCGGCGGCAGGCCCGGATGGACTAACAGTCAGAGCATGGAGGGCGTCCATGACAGACGATCTGATAGCTGTCCTAAATAACATTATCCTGGTCAGTGGACGAGTACCGTCACTGTGGCGGAACTCCAGAACAATCCTGATCCCCAAGAGTCAAGGAGCAAGTGATCCAGCTCTATACCGGCCAATCTCGATATCGTCGGTCGTCCTGAGACACTTGCATAAGATCCTCGCAAAACGCATTTCCGGGCTCAACCTGCACGATCAACGTCAGCGAGCTTTTATCGAAGCCGACGGGGTAGCTGAAAATATCACCATCCTCGCCTCTCTAAAGCGAGGAGAGATCTCGCACCACTCCATATAGCCACCCTAGATGTCCGCAAAGCCTTCGACACAGTCACACATGAAGCCATCGCTCTCGTGATGAGGATGAATGGACTACCAGCCGAAATGACCCGCTACCTTATGACACTCTATGCCGAGTCAACAACGGTATTGGAAGCCGGCGGGAAAACCTCAAGTCCCATTCACGCAGCTCGCGGGGTCAGACAGGGAGACCCGATATCCCCGCTGTTGTTTAACCTGGTTATCGACATCGCCCTGAAGAACCTGCTGCCGATCGTCGGTAGCAGGCTAGCATCCGAAAATATTAATGCCCTCGCATTCGCTGACGACATAGTCCTAATTGCTTCTACCAGGGATGGCTTACAACGACTAATAAGCACGACAGCAGACACGTTGGCGAAATTTGGACTGGAAATGATGCCGGCGAAATGCTCAGCCCTGTCCATGGTGCCTTCGGGACGTGACAAAAAAATCAAGGTCGTGACGGACGGCCTCTTCACGATCAGGGGCACCCCAATCCCGCAGACAGCTACAATGGACCGATGGAAATTCTTGGGGGTGATGTTCGATAACCGTGGGCTGGTCACAACAACCATGCAGTTCCACGAAATGCTATCCAGTGTGAAGACGGCGCCGTTGAAACCGCAGCAAAGGCTCAGAGTACTGACCACCTACTTATTACCTAGAGCAACCCATACTATGGTCCTCGGACGAATAACCCATGGAGAGCTCAGAAAATTGGACAAGAAAGTGCGGCACTCGGTACGTCAGTGGCTACGCCTCCCAGCTGATGTGCCAAGTGGATACTTTCACGCACCTACCAAACATGGTGGACTCGGAATACCCTCGCTCGAGTCGACAATACCTGAGCTAAAGTTGGATCGTATCAACAGCATGAGGACATCGTTACTACCGGCAGCAAGAGAAGCTGCAACGAGCTTGCTCGCGGAACAGATGCGGAGATGGTGCAGAGCCGCCAAGATAAAGAGCAGCGAGTGGGCCCGGAGATTACATGGCTCGGTTGACGGATACGAACTACGCGAAACGTACAAATCCAAGCTATCCAGCCATTGGGCCACGGAAGACTACGTCAAAATCCCAGCTAGAGAATAGGTGGAAAATGTTCGAACTAGGATAAACGCTCTCCCCTTGGCAATGAGAACCAGCCGAGGTTCCCGACGAGATAGAGTCAACCACCTGTGCAGAGCAGGCTGTAGGGTGCCGGAAACGACCGCCCATATTATACAAGAATGTCATCGAACGCACGGAAGCAGAGTTAAAAGGCACGATGCGATCGTTCGGGCCATCGCTAATGCGCTAGAGAGGAATCAATATGCCGTCACTGTGGAAAAATTATACCCGACACCGCAAGGTGCGCGGAAGCCGGACATTGTAGCCTCGAAAAGTGGGACAACATATGTCCTTGACAGCCAAATAGTGACTGGCTCCCGGCCTCTGGGAGATTCCTACGCCAGGAAAACTGCCTACTACGCGAGCAACGGAAGTCTACTCCAACAAATTTCTATGGAGACGGGAACCGGAGTGAACAATGTAACCGTTGGTGCCATCACGATATCATGGCGGGGTGTCTGGGCCCGAGAATCTGACCATCTTCTTTCGTCAATGGGAGTCGCAAAGACAACACTCAGCCGCCTCACGACGAGGGTCCTGCAGGGTTCACACCTTAACTTCGCGAGATGGAACCAAAGTACAACCATGGCCAGAACACCGCTTGTGTGAATCATGCACGAAGAACATCAGTGAGCCGATGAACAAAGCCCTACAGCGGACCCTCCCAAAGCCCTAAGTACCTAATGTATTTTTTTGCAATGTATAGTGAACCCCTGACCACGAATTCAGTATTACTATAACTAAGAATGTATTATAGTTATTACGTGTTGCATTGTGAAAATTGATGTCAGCAAAAATGTGTGTTATAGCATTTGGCCTCTATAATAAGTACTATCGAGTGAATGGGATGAAAATGAATGTGCCTACATATAAATAATGTTAAGAAATATGAGCGTCTACGTCTTTAAAATTAATAATATTATGAAATTAACTGCTTCGCTCGCCGCTATAAATAAAATATTATCAAGTTGGAGGCGAAGAGTGTGACCCGTACCCATAACGCGCCCACGCCCCCTATACTATATAATTTTTCAACATGAATAGATTTCTGGTTATACTTTTGTATATTTTCGTACACTAATTAATTAACTAACTGTACCCGGTATCCGTGCAGTTAAAACGCGGAGAACAAATAAATAGCCAAATGCCTCGTCATCTAATTAGTGACGCGCATGAATGGATTAACGAGATTCCCTCTGTCCCTATCTACTGGTGGGTGGTGGTGCAACCTGCGCGTCGCTTCTACGAAGCGACCGGGGGTAGCCTCTCGAGCGCTGATACCGTGTTGACAGTTGCAAACCCTCGATACGCCGCGACGCGCGCAGAGTACCACCTGGGTGGCGCATACGAATACACAGCCTCTCCGTGTGCCAAGTCGGATTGCTTGCCTGCTCGTGGCACCCACTGCTAACCCGTACTCCGAAGTCAATTCGGAGGGTAGAAACGTGGGAACACGTATGGGAGGAGTGTGTAGATTGGGGAAATGGTAGAAGCTGGCAGGAAATGATAGGGGAGGTGTTAGGGGATGATGGGGAAGGGGAGGAATGGATAAGGAAAATAGAGGAGTGGAGGTGTGAGAGAGAAAGGATTACAAGAGCGGCGGAGGAGGAGAGGACAAGGGAAGTGGATGGGGAGGAATCAGAAGGGAAGTAGGCAAGTAGGTTAGCAACGGGTAGAATGTAAAAGGAAGTCGACAAGTGGTAGTAAGAGGGAGGTAACTGCATCGGAAACGGAGGTCAGAGGATGAATGGGTTGAAGAATGAGTGGATGGATGAGTGCAGTATCTCTCTCTCTCGACTGTATGAGTATGAAAGATGCGGAGTGTGAAAGACGGAAGTATGGAGGTATGGCGAGTTGGGATGGATGGGATGGAAGGAGGGAAAGTAGGTTAAGGCCTAGGAGTAAGAGAAAGATTTGTAAGTGGAACGGAAGTCCACTGTACCCCGTGTAAGGGAAGCGGTAATAAATACTGTTGCATTGGATGATTTGAGAAAAAATTTAAATATCTACCTGACCAGGTTCGTTTTCTATACCAATTTGTGATGATTCTGTTATTATTTCTAATGAGTGAGATGTCTAAAAAGGGGGCCATGTTGTTATTTTCATATTGTATTATAAATTGTAGTTTGGAGTTGTAAGAATTGAAAATTTTAAGTGTATTGTTTATTTCTTGTGAAGGTAGTGCTATGATTATGTCATCAACGTATCTTTTATAAATTGGTGGAGTGAAATTTAGTTTTCTCAGGCAATTTTCTTCTAAATCAATCATGACTATATTTGATAGTATTAGTGCTAATGGGGATCCCATGGGAAGTCCTGATATTTGTTTATATATATTGCTGTCAAAGGTGAAATAGGTGGAGTTCAATACTAATTCCATGACTTTAATTAATTCGTTTGTGGGAAAGTGATTTTCAAATGAATGTGTTCTTTTATTTATGCTGTTTTTGACTGATTGTAGTGTGTTCAGGAATTAGTGAATTAGAATCAGCCGTTGCGCGGCCTCGGGTTTGCTTTTGTGCGTGGCCGCTGACGCTGGCGGCGCCACTTTCCGGGCACTGCGGTTGCGAGCGCTACGCGCCTGCGCGAGCCGCTTTATCATCGATTTTCCGTAACGACTTCTTCTTCTCGATCCGCGAGCGACGTGTGCAACACGTGTTTTTGGACTCTTCTCGCCCTTTGTCGAAATTCTCGGGTTACATTCTATTTTCGGTTCAGTTTTCTCTCCTTCAATTCACGGAATATTCTCGGGATCAGTTACGGAATCGGGTCAGGTCGTTTCGAGCTCCCTGGCTTCACCAAAAACCGGGAAATAACGGGAAAATATTCGACGTGTTGTCGCTAACACCTCGGGCACACACTTCGTATTTCGGGTCGTGCGGCATTTCGGGACAAACGGGCGGTGAAACTATTGCGAGCGGGAATTCGTTGCATCAATTCATTAATTATTTCCGGGACAACACTCACTGTAATTAAAAACTCTTATTTTTTTGTGTTATTGTTGAAAAAAAAAACATTCGTTCTTTTTTTTTGTACGTAATTCACGTGCACCCTCTTTGTAAAACCACCTACACCAGACTCCTTACAAAACATAGTGGGATATTAGTATATAGGCTAGTTACATCTAATGAGATTAGAACATAATTGTCAGGGATAATTATATTATTGACGAATTCTTTGAGTGTGAAACTATCGTTGATATTGGATTGGTGGATTGGTAAGTGTTTGTTTAATATTTTATGTATGAAATTTGCTATTTTGTAAGTGGGAAAATTAATTGAAGAAACTATTGGTCTGAGTGGGTAGTTATTTTTGTGAATTTTTGGAAGGGTGTATAATCGGGCTATATTGCAATTTACAGGTTTTAAGTAATCAAATATTTGTGGGGTAATGATTTTGTTTTTTTTCCATCTACTTAGGAATAATGTGATTGTTTTTTGTAAGGTGTTTATTGGATCTTCTTTAATTGTTATGTATGTTGTTTTGTCTTTGAGTAGATTTTTGGTTTATTCTGTGTATTCATTTTTATTCATAATGACTGTAGTGTTTCCTTTGTCTGCTTTTGTGATAATTATTTCTGAATGTGTATTAATGAAGTTTTGGGTGTCTCTAATGATTCTTTCTGGATGTTTCTTTCGGTTTTTATTATAAACAGTAAATAGTATGTTCGTTAATTTACTTCTAGAAGGATCTTTGTTTTCTTCATTCATATGATGAATGTTATGAAGAACGGATGTTGTAGAAGAAGCTCATTTTTTTTCCCTTTTTGAAGTTTTACGCCAGACGTGTTGAGATTGGTGATGCTTTAGCCGTATATTTGAGAATGTTGTCTGGAGCTTCGGCGAATGACGGCTTGTTGGGTAATTTTTTCTTTGTTATTGTGTTTGAATTTGTTATTAGAGGAAGACGGAAAAACCCTTTTTTTACGTTTCACCCTGATCAGGGCCTCTTCAGAAAATTTTAATTTGACCATAAAAATATATTACAAAATATATAAACAATATATAACGATATGAGGTTATATAAATACATCAAAGAAAAAAAAATACATACATTTTAAAGAAATTTCTTTTATATAAATAACGGTGTTTTTGGATCTCTGTGTTAAAGGTTATGTCTGTGAATGTTTCAAGAATTTTAAGGTGAATGTGTATGTTATATCGTTGAAATTGATATGAGTTATCTTAAATTATTTTAAAATACCTGTGATGGTCATTGTGCTTATTTGTGTCAGTGTGATAAAAGAAAGTTATTAACCAATAACACGGAGAGTCCTTTAGCGCATTCGGTTACATTTTTCTATGCTGGTTCGTTAGATTTCAAACTTTGGTTGAGTGTTATTTAGGAGAGTTCAACATGGGGGGGATTTATTTCTTGTGTTATCTGATTGGTTGTCGGATAGTGGTGTATGGCGCGTTGTTTGATTTGTGTTATGTTTTTGCCGTGAACTATGTTCAATTAATGTCGAGATTTTTTTGGTGTATTGATTTTATAATTACTGAGGTATGAATATTTTAAATTATTGCACTATAAATTATGCTTAGATTAGTTATGACGTTTCGGTAATTAATGGAATTTTGATCAGATTTAATTTTAATAATTTCTTGTCGTAATCGTTTATAGTAAGAAGGTTCTATTGTTAAAATCTTTGTGTTTTCGAAATTAAAAGCGTGTCTTTTTTGTTTTATATGTTCTGTTAATGCTGTGTGTACTGATTGTAGGTGATATGTGCTGTTTTTGTGTTCTTGGATTCTGGTTTCTAGTTGTCCTTTTGTTTGTCCAATATAAGTGCTAGCACAATCTTTGCAAGGAATTTTATATACTGCGTTTGATTTTAGTAATGGTGAGATTTTATCTTTAGTAGATCCTATGAGTGATTGTTTGTTGTGTTTATTATTATTTACTAAATTTATTTCGTGTGGTTGAAGCATTTTAACTAATTGGTGATGTATTTGTTCTATGTATGGGAAGTTCATGAGTCTTTTTTTTATCAAATTTAGGTGTGTCTGTTTTTTTTGGGTTGTGTCTAGAAATGGTATTTAATCTATTTGTGATGTGCTTTTGTATAAATTTTTCAGGGTAAAAATTTAGTTTCAAGGTTTTTTTGATTAAATTTAAATTTCCCGTGTGAAATTGTTTTACTGACAATTTGATTACTCTGTCTACCAGCATGTAAATTATGCCTATTTTCTGTTGCATTGGATGATTTGAAAAAAAAATTAAATATCTACCTGACCAGGTTGGTTTTCTATACCAATTTGTGATGATTCTGTAATTATTTCTAATGAGTGAGATGTCTAAAAAGGGGGCCATGTTGTTATTTTCATATTGTATTATAAATTGTAGTTTGGAGTTGTAAGAATTGAAAATTTTAAGTGTATTGTTTATTTCTTGTGAAGGTAGTGCTATGATTATGTCATCAACGTATCTTTTATAAATTGGTGGAGTGAAATTTAGTTTTCTCAGGCAATTTTCTTCTAAATCAATCATGACTATATTTGATAGTATTAGTGCTAATGGGGATCCCATGGGAAGTCCTGATATTTGTTTATATATATTGCTGTCAAAGGTGAAATAGGTGGAGTTCAATACTAATTCCATGACTTTAATTAATTCGTTTGTGGGAAAGTGATTTTCAAATGAATGTGTTCTTTTATTTATGCTGTTTTTGACTGATTGTAGTGTGTTCAGGAATTAGTGAATTAGAATCAGCCGTTGCGCGGCCTCGGGTTTGCTTTTGTGCGTGGCCGCTGACGCTGGCGGCGCCACTTTCCGGGCACTGCGGTTGCGAGCGCTACGCGCCTGCGCGAGCCGCTTTATCATCGATTTTCCGTAACGACTTCTTCTTCTCGATCCGCGAGCGACGTGTGCAACACGTGTTTTTGGACTCTTCTCGCCCTTTGTCGAAATTCTCGGGTTACATTCTATTTTCGGTTCAGTTTTCTCTCCTTCAATTCACGGAATATTCTCGGGATCAGTTACGGAATCGGGTCAGGTCATTTCGAGCTCCCTGGCTTCACCAAAAACCGGGAAATAACGGGAAAATATTCGACGTGTTGTCGCTAACACCTCGGGCACACACTTCGTATTTCGGGTCGTGCGGCATTTCGGGACAAACGGGCGGTGAAACTATTGCGAGCGGGAATTCGTTGCATCAATTCATTAATTATTTCCGGGACAACACTCACTGTAATTAAAAACTCTTATTTTTTTGTGTTATTGTTGAAAAAAAAAAACATTCGTTCTTTTTTTTTGTACGTAATTCACGTGCACCCTCTTTGTAAAACCACCTACACCAGACTCCTTACAAAACATAGTGGGATATTAGTATATAGGCTAGTTACATCTAATGAGATTAGAACATAATTGTCAGGGATAATTATATTATTGACGAATTCTTTGAGTGTGAAACTATCGTTGATATTGGATTGGTGGATTGGTAAGTGTTTGTTTAATATTTTATGTATGAAATTTGCTATTTTGTAAGTGGGAAAATTAATTGAAGAAACTATTGGTCTGAGTGGGTAGTTATTTTTGTGAATTTTTGGAAGGGTGTATAATCGGGCTATATTGCAATTTACAGGTTTTAAGTAATCAAATATTTGTGGGGTAATGATTTTGTTTTTTTTCCATCTACTTAGGAATAATGTGATTGTTTTTTGTAAGGTGTTTATTGGATCTTTTTTAATTGTTATGTATGTTGTTTTGTCTTTGAGTAGATTTTTGGTTTATTCTGTGTATGCATTTTTATTCATAATGATTGTAGTGTTTCCTTTGTCTGCTTTTGTGATAATTATTTCTGAATGTGTAATTATGAAGTTTTGGGTGTCTCTAATGATTCTTTCTGTATGTTTCTTTTGGTTTTTATTATAAGCAGTAAATAGTATGTTCGTTAATTTACTTCTAGAAGGATCTTTGTTTTCTTCATTTATATGATGAATGTTATGAAAAACGGATGTTGTAGAAGAAGCTCATTTTTTTCCCTTTTTGAAGTTTTACGCCAGATGTGTTGAGATTGGTGATGCTTTAGCCGTATATTTGAGAATGTTGTCTGGAGCTTCGGCGAATGACGGCTTGTTGGGTAATTTTTCCTTTGTTATTGTGTTTGAATTCGTTATTAGAGGAAGACGGAAAAACCCTTTTTTTACGTATCACCCTGAACAGGGCCTCTTCAGAACATTTTAATTTGACTATAAAAATATATTACAAGATATATAAACAATATATAACAATATGAGGTTACATAAATAGATCAAAGAAAAAAAAATACATACATTTTAAAGAAATTTCTTTTATATAAATAACGGTGTTTTTGGATCTCTGTGTTAAAGGTTATGTCTGTGAATGTTTAAAGAATTTTAAGGTGAATGTGTATGTTATATGGTCAAAATTGATATGAGTTATGTTAAATTATTTTAAAATACATGTGATGGTCATTGTGCTTATTTTTGTCAGTGTGACAAAAGAAAGTTATTAACCAATAACACGGAGAGTCCTTTAGCGCATTCGGTTACATTTTTCTATGCTGGTTCGTTAGATTTCAAACTTTGGTTGAGTGTTATTTATGAGAGTTCAACATGGGGGGGGGGGTTTATTTCTTGTGTTTTCTGATTGGTAGTAGGATAGTGGTGTATGGCGCGTTGTTTGATTTGTGTTATGTTTTTGCTGTGAATTATGTTCAATTAATGTGGAGATTTTTTTGGTGTACTGGTTTTATAATTACTGAGGTATGAATATTTTAAATTATTGCACTATAAATTATGCTTAGATTAGTTTCGTCTGTTCGGTAATTAATGGAATTTTTATCAGATTTAATTTTAATCATTTCTTGTAGTAATCGTTTATAGTAAGACGGTTCTAATGTTAAAATCTTTGTGTTGTCGAAATTAAAAGCGTGTTGTTTTTGTTTTATATGTTCTGTTAATGCTGTGTGTGCTGATTGTAGGTTATATGTGCTGTTTTTGTGTTCTTTGATTCTTGTTTTTAGTTGTCTTTTTGTTTGTCCAATATAAGTGCTAGCACAATCTTTGCAAGGAATTTTATATACTGCGTTTGATTTTAGTAATGGTGAGATTTTATCTTTAGTAGATCCTATGAGTGATTGTATGTTGTGTTTATTATTATTTACTAAATTTATTTCGTATGGTTGAAGCATTTTAATTAATTGGTGATGTATTTGTTCTATGTATGGGAAGTTCATGAGTCTGTTTTTATCAAATTTAGGTGTGTCTGTTTTTTTTGGGTTGTATTTGGAAATGGTATTTAATCTTTTTGTGATGTGCTTTTGTATAAATTTATCAGGGTAACAATTTAGTTTCAAGGTTTTTTTGATTTAATTTAAATTTTCTTTGTGAAATTGTTTTTCTGACAATTTGATTGCTCTGTCTACTAGCAGGTAAATTATGCCTATTTTCTGTTGCATTGGATGATTTAAGAAAAAATGTAAATATCTACCTGACCAGGTTGGTTTTCCATACGAATTTGTGATGATTCGGTTATTATTTCTTATGAGTGAGATGTCTAAAAAGGGGATCATGTTGTTATTTTCATATTCTATTCTAAATTGTAGTTTGGAGCTGTGAGAATTAAAAATTTCAAGAGTATTGTTTATTTCTTGTGAAGGTAGTGCCATGATTATGTCATCAACGTATCTTTTATAAATTGGTGGGGTGAAATTTAGTTTTCCCAGGCAATTTTCTTCTAAATCAATCATGACTATATTTGATAGTATTGGTGCTAATGGGGATCCCATGAGAAGTCCTGATATTTGTTTATATATATTGTTGTCAAAGCTGAAATAGGTGGAGTTCATTACTAATTCTATGACTTTAATTAATTCGTTTGTGGGGAAGTGATTTTCAAATAAATGTGTTCTTTTATTCATGCTGTTTTTGACTAATTGTAGTGGGATATTAGTATATAGGCTAGTTACATCTAATGAGATTAGAACATAATTGTCAGGGATAATTATATTGTTGACGAATTCTTTGAGTGTGAAACTATCCGATTTACTTACAGATGGGTCCTCTGGCATCTGCCACGTCCCCAACGGATACCCTAGACTAAGCTGGACCTACGTGGTGATGGTCTCATGGCAGGAGGGGTAAAAGTCCTGTCGCAAACGTGGCGGCTAGGGTGGTTGTCGGCCCCCGAAACCGTATCAATTCGCCCGGGTGGACCATGGCGGCTCTGGTTCACCCTGTGTGTTCTAGTTCCGACCTAACTCGTGGGATTCAAATGGTATATAAATTAACCGGGGCACTGGGGGGTCTGAGGAGGAGCGCTCGCTTGGCCGCGCACCGGCAACCAAGCGCAGCGCCCTGCGCGGGACGAGACTACGCAAGCGTCGACGCGAGGTCGCACACACGACTGGCCGCGGGGGCGTTGATGGTCTCTCCAATCTCGACCTCTTCTCCGGCTCAACGTTCCCGATGGTCCACGAGTGCGAGCGACTGTAATCCGCGCGACAGCTTGCTCTAAGGTATCGGCCTTCGCGCCGTCAGCATCGTCGTTAGTAGGTGTGACGCAGTCACAAACGCGACCGCGAGCCGGTCTCGGCCGACCGAGGCTGGGCCTGATAACGCGGCCGGAAATAATAGCCCCGCGACAGCTCATAAAAGTAAGGCGACACCGGGTCTGCCTATTGCCCAGGTCGTACTGGACAGATGCGATAGGCTCGCGATTCAGCCTACCGGGGCTGGACGCGAGAAACACTCCGAACAGGGCAAAGACGCGCACGCGGTTAGACACTCCCCCCAACTCGCCACTAATACGGCCACGCGCGGGACGGATAATACCACGAGGATTAGGGTCATGCAGCTGAACATGAGGCGTTCAGCTGTCGTTTCCGGGGAGGTGCGCCAGCTGGCTGCTGCGAGGCGACTGGACATCCTGCTCTTGCAGGAGCCATACGCCCGGAAGCAGAGCCAGAGCCATTCCTTCTACGGTCTTGGCATCGGAATGAAGGTGGCCGCCGTACGCTCACAGTATCCGTGGGCGGCGGTGGCTGACTGCAACCCCGCATTCCAGATGATATTCATCTCACAGCTTAGTACTCCGCACTGCGTGTGTGCGGAAATACAGGCGCCCAGCTTCACGATGTATGTCGTCTCTCACTACTTTTCTGTACAGAGACGATATCGGGTTGCACCTCAGACACCTCGATAAGGTTCGTCACTGTCTGAGGGGGAAGAGAGTGTTGGTAGCGTTAGATGCCAATGCGCGGTCAGCGCTTTGGGGTTCTGCGACGACGGACGAACGCGGAGAGCACCTCGAAGCGCTGATACGGCAATTTAACTATCACAATGTGAACGACGCGGGGCAGCCTGCCACGTTTCGGTCGACAAGGGGTTCGTCATTCATCAACGTTACCCTGGGGTCACCGTCCGTTGCCAGGTTCATCGGGGAATGGAAAGTGCACGAGGATTATACCTCAAGTGATCACAACGCCGTGACTATCAGCCTTCGGGTGCCGAAAGCCACGAGAAATGACCGGAGCTTCGGACGTCGTCGACGAGGACACAGCTGAGCAGCGGGAGATGAGGGACGGTGCGCGATTCGCACCCGAAAGCCCCGATGCACCGGTGTTCGAAAAAGCGGATGTCTCCAAGGCCCTCCGCTCGCTCAAAAACGGAAAGGCTCCGGGCCTTGACCTCATTGAGGTCGAGGTGATCAAGAAAGCTTTCTCCGTCATCCCCGAGCAACTGGTACGGCTTTTCAACGGGTGCCTTCAATGGGGCGTCTTTCCCTCTACCTGGAAGGAGGGCTCCCTTAGAATCCTTCTAAAGGGCGAGGACAAGGACGAGAAGGACCCGAAATCATATAGGCCCATTTGTTTACTTTCGGTTGTCGTTAAGGTCTTCGAGAAACTCATCAAGGCGCGGCTTGCGTTGACGGCAACTGCTCCGGGAAAAATCTCCGACCGACAGTACGGATTCATGCCGTCCAAGTCGGCCGAAGATGCTGTTGTAGAGATGCGACGCATGGTGAGCGTCTGCGAGGACGCCTACGCCGTAGCGCTTCTCTTCGACACATCCGGGGCATTTCACAACGTATGGTGGCCCTTGGTGCTTCAGAGCCTTCAGGAGACAGAGTGCCCCAAGAACGTTTTCGAAGTACTTCAGAGCTACTTCGACGGTCGAAGGGTCAAAATCCTGATAGGTAAAGAAGAGGTCTCCAAGCAGGCAACGAGGGACTGCCCACAAGGATCTGTCCTAGGCCCAGTCTGCTGGAACCTCATGTTCGATGGGCTCCTCCGCATCTTGGAGGACATAGCCCCGGACAACTGCGTCGCCTACGCGGACGATCTACTCGTCCTCGTGACAGGCGACTCGCGTAGGAGTATCGAAATTAGGGCCCAGTCCATTGTCAATCGCATAGTGGACTGGTGTGCGTCGGCCAAGCTTCAGCTTTCAGAGCGGAAGACAGAGGCCATAGTTTTGAAGAGCGACTGGAAACGTCCAGCGCCAATAAACAAATCCCGACCGGATAGAGCGCGCAAAGCAGTTAGGAAACCAAATCTGGTAAACAGGCCCCCAGTTATTAGATTAGGTAACGAATCAATAAAGTTTAAGAATAGCGTCAGGTACTTGGGGGTACACTTCGACCGATGCCTTGGAGTACGGTCTCACTGCAACCACCTAAGAGGCAAGGTGGGACTCCTCTTTGGCAAATTGGCGAAGATGGCGGGAAGCGTCTGGGGTCTGCGATTTGGATCCCTCTCAACGATGTACTGGGGCGTCTTTCTCCCGACGGTAACATATGCCGCCGCGGGGTGGTCGGACCTGTGCAACGATGGGGATCTGAAGGTCCTTAGGTCCCTGCAGCGCAGAGCGATAATCTTGGTAGCGTCCGCCTATCGGACGTCATCGTGGGACGTGCTCTGTGTCACTGCAGGCGCGACCCCGGTCGACCTTCTCCTAGAAGAGCGCCGAGCGCGCTATCAGGTCAGGATAGGGAAAGGCGCCATCATCAATGGCGTCCAGATCGACGGTGGTGAAACCAACGCCGTCGATCTAATCTAGGTTAAGGTGGAAAACATGTGGCAGGCCGCGTGGCAATTGTTACAAAAAGGCCGCATTACATTCGCCTTCTTCGGAAACATTAGAGAAAGACCGGCAGCGAAATGGTTCCGGCCAAGCCACTGGCTCTCTCAGGTCGTCACCGGCCACGGCGATTTCCGCGACCGTCTAGCGTCGCTGTGTCTCGCCGACGGAGGGGACTGCGAGGCCTGCGGTGTGCCGGAACACGCTAAGCATGTCCTCCTCGAGTGTGCAAACTACGAGCCACAAAGGGTGGCTCTAATCGAGTTTATAGGCGGACGTCAATGGCCCGAAGCGGCGCACCAATTGGTGTCGACGTCGGGGGCATTCGACGCGTTCGCCGGATACTGTGAGGAGGTCATGGGGCTGAAGAGCCAGACCCACGCAGTTGAGTGAGTGGGAGAGAGAGTGTGAGAGAGGGGGAGAAAGAAATGGAGGGAGAGAGAGAGAGAGAGATATGATATGATATATATATTTATTATGCCCGAGCCTAGGCTTTGGGGCAAGTGTGTAGATTACAAATGTCATTAGCGGGGTTAAAACTAGTAGATTAGGCGCAAAAGAATATAATACAAATATAATACTAAGAATAACTTAAAGCATTGGTATGAGTTATAATAATAGTTTTAAATTTACAATCAGTCCCAGTTTGAAGCTGCTAAGTAGGAACGAGGGCAAGATGTGGAATGCAGCGGCAGCGACAGCACTCTCTGCCTCGAATTACAACACATGTATGGTCAAGAATGGTATAGGTATTACGATAAGTAATGAGCCTCCAATCCTGATCATGTGCCGTAGATGCCATCAAAAGATAATTATGCGTCTTATTCTGATCGGAGGAGAAATGTGTAGCAACGCTTTTTGAACACATCTAGTGAAGTTGCGGTGCGAATAGTAGAGGGCAGCAAGTTCCACACATAGAAGGAGGAAAGCAGATAGGAGTTACGATATGTAGCTGTACGATGGGTGGGGATAGTAAAGACACGTGATGGAGCTACAGTACGGTCAGGACGACGGGGAGTATTTAGATGCAGGAGAAATTCGTTACGGAGATAGGACGCGGAGTCTGAATGGAGGATGCGATAAGTAGAGCACGCAAGGAAGTAATTCCTTCTGTGTATCACCGATTACCAACTGAATTGATGCCTGAAGGGCGTAATATGGACATCTCTGCGTAAGTTAAAGATAAACCGTATACAATTGTCGATTAGGACCTGAAGTTTAGAATCCAGCTCGTCAGTAGCGTCATGGTAGACAAGACAGCAATAGTCCACTAGAGGGAAAATGAGTGTTAGAATTAATTTCCGGCGTATTTGCTGAGAGAGAGAATTTCTGTGGTACTTAAGTCTGTAAAGCGTGAAGTGTACTTTTTGAGATATCATGGCTACATGGCTCTTCCAAGAAAGATTACTAGAGATAATGACTCCAAGATTTTTCGCTTCAGAAACATAAGGAAGTGTGGTGTCGTTGACAATGATGGGTGGCAGGGAAGATGAGTAGATCTCACACACGATGAGCTACCCATGATGAGGATTTTTGATTTAGATAGGTTCAGTGAGAGCCCGTTGTTGGCTGAGTAGTCTGCAATGGAAGCAGCATCAGCGGCAATTTTATCAAGGCCCTGCCTTAGTTGGGATGGTTGACAACTTAGATAGAATTGAGTGTCATCAGCAAAAATCGAGTGTTTGGAGAATCTCTAACACGTGGCAATGTCATTTATGAAAAGAGAGAAGAGAAGGGGTCCTAAGACAGAGCCCTGAAGTACACCACTAGTTATTGGTTGCGGCAGAGACTGAGCTGAGTCGTGATCCACTACTACTTGAGTACGAATAGTCAAGTAGGAGTGGATCCAAGTAAGCGCAGTGTTCGAGAAACCGATGGTTTGTAGCTTTTTTAAAAGGATGATGTGAGGGATTTGCCATTTCTGTGGTTAGCCATGGCGCCGAGGGTCTACGTATCGCTAGTTGGCGGATGGGGGCATGGGTGTCAAGTGCAATCAGGAGAAGGTCGGATAGCGTAGCGGCAAGAGAATCAACATCAGATTGATTCCTGCAATCACTTAATAACACCGCATCTGATTAAAGTATTTGGGTAAGAATAGTAGCACAGTAATCCGCGTCAACAAAATTTTTATAATTGCGGCATAGAATAGTGCGCTCTTTCCTATCAGAGCTGTGAAAGGAATATTCCAAGTTTAACATGTCATGTCCTGCGATAAAAGGGGAAGAAGACTTGTGAAATGAGCGAACTTTATCGAGGTCATCAACAATAACTAAGTCGAGGAGAGAGTCAGAATGCGATGTGTGGTAGGTCGAATCTGAGGGAATAATATTAAGCGATAGAGATCTGACAAGGTCATCAAGGTAGTCCAATTCAAAGCTAGGAGAGAGTAGATTGCAGTTCAAGTCACCAGTAATGATCAGTTCACTGAAGGAGTGAGTGTAGGTATTTAGATAATTAAGGAAGACATTGAACATGCGGCCTCCTGGTCTTCTGTAGATAGATGCGAAGAGGGTAGGACTAGTACCAGGTGAGATAATACTTAGCAGCAAGTACTCTGGATCATTGCTAAATTCACTCGGAGACTTAGCCACGAGGCATACCTTTAGTGATTCGTGAATATAGCAGGCCACACCACCACCAACCTTGCCTTCGCGATCATTGCGAATAAGGAAATAGCCGGGGAGTGAGAGAAGTTCATCCGGAATACTTGGACGAAGCCATGACTCTGAGATCGAAATAATGTGAGCAAAGTGAGTCGAGAAGTGTAGTCGAATAAGGTCAATATAGCCAAGCAAGGAATTAGCATTAAATTGGGCTAAGATTAAATTATTATTGGGTGGATGTCCACTATTCAGTATGATGTGAGGAGCAGGGATTGTTCGCCGAGGAAGTCAGGTGATCATTGCGAGATCAGAGTCCTTAGCTATACGTATGATAAGCTGGCCATTGTCACGACGCACCAAAATCTTGCCAGAACGAACCCATACATATTTGTGTGATGTAGCAGCTGCTTTGGCCTTGGTGCGACGGAGAAGGTCATAGACTGGAGGAGGAAGGAGTTCGTTGACGTAAATTTTATCCGGGGCAGTAGTTGCAAGGACTTCAGCAACCGTAAGGTCGCGTTTAGCTCGTTTTTTATGTACAATGAAGTCTCTGACAGCCAGCTATTTGAGGGTAATAATGAAAGATTTAGTATGAGCAGTGTTCTGGCTAATTGAGTCGCCTGGATGTGGTGTTATTTTTCTGGGGAGATTACGAATTTCAAGAATATCAGCGATAAGGCTCTTGACATCGAGTGAATCAAAAACTTTATGAGCGATATCTATTGGTGAGTCGCGAGTATCGCTTGGTATGCCTGAAATAACAAGTTCAGCCACATAAGATTGGGGTGATGCATTGTCGCATGAACGGTCACTAATAATATCAGTGACTTTTTGGAGCTGGGTTTGTATAGTATTAAGTCGCTGTTCGTGGTCGGCAAGTTGGTTATTGATGGCTGGTATTTGGGCAATGGCTTTCGCCATATCCGCATTAACAATAGTTTGTTGGTTGATGAAGGTGCTTAGTTTGTCTTCGAGTTTGCCTAATTTGTCGAGTTTACTGAGAATTAGGGAAAGCTCGTTGCCCGTGGAAGAAGATCAGGCAACAGGACGCAATGGAGGAGGCATTTCAACAAAGCTTTCGACACAACAGGCACTAGCAGATCGATACCCAATGTACGATTTCGCGCAACCTGGATGGAAATTCTTGAAACAAGTTGGGCACGAAACACTAGCTCCTGCAATCCTCTTAGAGCACTTATGGCATTTAGTGGTAGACATACAGAGTTATACTATAAAACTAAGGGCAATGGAGTTTTGACGTAAAAGTGTTAAAGTAAGAATTAACTAGCTGATAGTATGACACGCGGAGCGCAGATAATAAAGTCAAAGAGCGTAAGGAGCATAAAAGGTATATCAGTGAGGGTGAGAAGCAGGTGAGCTTCGAATAAGATAGTGTGAAGCAGATAGATAGTCACCAATCGTCGATCATCAGGCCAAATTTTGAGGTTAAGCGCATGCGTAGTAGATGATGGCGTCCAAGCGTAAGCGTGGAGTAGTTCAGCTTGTTGAGTATTGGAGTAGATAGTAGTCAACAGAAGTACCTGGAGGTAGAACACCGATGATGGACGAGCAGCTCCTTCGTGCGCAGTCGGGGAAGCACGTGATCAACCGAGCATGCGCAGCATAGACGGATAGGTGGATCAAGGCCAATGCGAGATTTCGAGACGCATGCGTAGGGTGAGGCAGCTGTCATGCGCATGCGCAAGGTTGGACCCAAGATGATGGGGCAATATGGCCACAGGTTGTAGTTTTGAGGTTAGAATATTATACCGACTTTCCAATTAATGTCACACAATAAATAGAAGTTGGATTATAGAACAGATGTGTGAAAATGGAAAGCGGCAATTTGATTCGCTACTGTCTGCAACAAAAACGCCCGGAGGCACGAAGAAGCAGAGAATAATCGGGGTATAGTGGGGCAGAAAAATAATGATAGCCTGAGGTACTCACTGAGAGAGAGAGAGAGAAAGAGAGAGAGAGAGAGCGAGAGAGAGAGAGAGAGAGAGAGAGAGAGAGAGAGAGAGAGAAAGAGTAAATAAATATATATATATTCAAATAGATATGTGCGTATAAGCACAGGTGCGTATGCGTGTATGTATGTATGTATATATGTGTACATAAGAATGTAAGTGGGCGGGGGTAGAGCAGGGTTTTCGGGAGAGCACATAACGTGCATCTCCCACACCATCGTGACGCTGCGGCCAAGTCGGAACCGCAGCGTGGCAGGCGGAGCCCATAATCCTCTTGGGACTGCCGACTGCCCGACGATTAGATAGGGTAGGAAATTTTTGATAGGTAGGACTTATTTGCCAAAACAACACAGAAGAACAAAGAACACTGACACACACGGACACGAAACAAACCCCACACCCGTAAAATCCTGAACAGAAAACCCACACAACGACAAATCCCAAAACGAAACACGTAGAGTCACCACGTAGAGCCAATCCTACACAAATTTCTGGGCTTGTGTCCGGACGGGACACAGAGAGCAGGCCTTCCCGTGGTTCCCCGTGAGCATTGGGGGAAATGGGTTCCGACCTCATGCGGAGCTCCGGCTCCACATGAGACCGAGGCCTAGTCCCCCCGTCGCCAAACTGCTCTCTCCGGAATACGCCAGCGGAAGTCAAAGGATTTTTCCAATGCCCGTTGTTGTGGCTGGTCATCGCTATATAGTGGATAGTCGAATAGTTGCGTATACCCGTAAGGGCGAGGTAGCATGGGTCGAGTTGTCCTCGGACTTCCGGCCTAGACATTAAATGTTCCTATCTACTCCCCCTTTATGTGCTGCCACCTTGACGTGGTGGGGGGGCCACAGAGGTGTGAGGATCCGTTAATCGACGGGGAGGGCCTCTCGCCAAGGGCGGCATTTCCTCTCGAAAGCGTGTTGTGACAGCCCCGGTTGATCGGTTTTTCGGAGCCGGGCACTGGGGTTTTGGCCACACGAAGTTTCCAAGGTGTCTACTAGCCGCAAGGCAGTGACGAGAAGGCGGGGTTACCATTAGGTAGCTCAACGGATGCCGGGGCACAGCATACCGCTCCGCATGTGTTTGGCACTTTGTCATGTTTAAGGTGCCCGACCTTGTTGTGCGTGGGTGCGAAGATCCCTCAGGGTTTGCCTCGCCGATCAGAGATTATTAAAGGAGGAATACAGACAAAACAAGTGATAACACAAAACATAATACATCTCTACATTGACATGGCTTTTCCTAAACATACCGGTAACAATTAAAGAATCCTACATACACATAGAATCAAAAATCCATAAACAAATCTGGGCCAGCATCCAGGCGGGACAAAAGGGAGCAGGCCTTCCAGTGGTTCCCCGTGAGTATGTCGGGGGATCGACATTTTAACTCGGTGAAACATTCAAAAAGGTGCATGAAGCTCGAGTTGCGGAAGGCGAGTGCCAGAGCCGGGCCAAAAGGGCAATTGTCTAGACCTGTCAGCAAGGGTTAAAACCCTCAAAACTGAGTCAGTCAAGTTGCGGTGGTCTCTGTCGTTGGGCGCCGACGCTTGGGTGGATTGTGCTGGACGGTTTGTCTTATCCTTGTGCGCCGATGTCCCGTCATAGCGGAACTGCTCTCCCCACAGAACACGCCAGTGGGGGCCAAAGGATTTATCTACCGCCCGTTGTCGTGGTAAGTGGTCGCTATATGGTGGACAGTTGAAAAGTTGCGTGTACCCGTAACGGCGAGGTAGCATGGGTCGAGTTGTCCTCGGACTTCCGACCTAGACATTAAATGGCCCTATCTACTGGTGGGTGGTCGTGCAACCTGCACGTCGCTTCTACGAAGCGACCGGGGGTAGCCTCTCGAGCGCTGATACCGTGTTGACAGTCGCAAACCCTCGATACGCCGCGACGCGCGGAGAGTACCACCTCGTCGGCGGAATGCGAATACACAGCCTCTCCGTGTGCCAAGTCGGATTGCTTGCCTGCTCGTAGCACCCACTGCTAACCCGTACTCCGAAGTCAATTCGGGGTACGGGGAACGGAAAGGAAACGGTGGTGTCTGCGCGGGGGTTGGGGGGGGGGGGGGCATCGTGTGGACGCTCGCGTCCCTTTTGCTTGGGGCACAGACTCGCGTCTTTGGACCGGCGGGCGCCCGACTATGAATCCAAAATAGAACCGACCGCCTCACCACCGAGCGGGATGACGACCTCCCTCTAAGAGATGAGTCGGGTGGCCGGTGTCGGGACGTGGCTCTGTGGACCCTGGGCACTGTGCGTGCGCGGGTCCCATGCGGTCCCTCCCCTGGCCCCTTCCGCGGGCATCTCATCGTTCTCTCCTCTTTACCCTTCCCTCGGCAACCCCGTACTCGGACTCCTCCTACACGGAGAATACGAGGCGGGTCGCCCTACTCTGCCGAACCGGGCCCCACACTGCCAAGAATGCATGCTCTTGGCGGTACGGGAACCGGCGGCATCCCCCTTCCCCCCACTAATCTCATTTTTTTCTCTTTCCAGGCTATAAGCAGCGGGCGGCGGCCCTGCCACGTGCTCGCTCTACGCAGCGAGGGCGATGGCATGCGCCGCTGTGCATACCCAACCGGGCCCTGCATCGTCGGAACTCCTAGAATTCCGACGGTGACGGAACTGGGGGTAGTAGCTATAGAATAGTTAGGCTAAGTAGTATTAAAAATAACCCGATTTATTAACAGATGGGTCCTCTGGCATCTGCCACGTCCCCAACGGAAACCCTAGACTAAGCTGGACCTACGTGGTGATGGTCTCATGGCAGGAGGGGTTAAAGTCCTGTCGCAAACGTGGCGGCTAGGGTGGTTGGCGGCCCCCGAAACTGTATCGATTCGCCCGGGTGGACCATGGCGGCTCTGGTTCACCCTGTGTCTTGTAGTTCCGACCTCACTCGTGGGAATCATATGGAAAGAAAACTAACCGGGGTACTGGGGGGTATGAGGAGGAGCACTCGCTTGGCCGCGAACCGGCAACCAAGCGCAGCGCCCTGCGCGGGAGGAGACAGCGCAAACGTCGTCGCGAGGTCGCACACACGACTGGCCGCGAGGGCGTTGATGGTCCCTCCAACCTCGACCTCTTCTCCGGCTCAACGTTCCTGCTGGTCCACGAGTGCAAGCGACTTCAATCCGCGCGGCAGCTTGCTCCAAGGTATCGGCCTTCGCGCCGTCAGCATCGTCGTAAGTAGGTGTGACGCAGTCACAAAGGCGACCGCGAGCAGGTCTCGGCCGACCGAGGCTGGGCCTGATACATCGGCCGGAAATATTAGCCCCGCGACAGCAGGTAAAAGTAAGGCGACACCGGGTATGCCAATTGCCCAGGTCGTACTGGACAGATGCGATAGGCTCGCGATTCAGCCTACCGGGGCTGGACGCGAGGAACACTCCGAACAGGGCAAAGACGCGCACGCGGTTAGACACCTCCCCCAACTCCCCACTAATAAGGCCACGCGCGGGACGGCCAATACCACGAGGATTAGGGTCATGCAGCTGAACATGAGGCGTTCAGCTGTCGTCTCCGGGGAGGTGCGCCAGCTGGCTGCTGCGAGGCGGCTGGACATCCTGCTCTTGCAGGAGCCATACGCCAGGAAGCAGAGCCAGAGCCACACCTTCTACGGTCTTGGCATCGGAATGAGGGTGGCCGCCATACGCTCACAATATCCGTGGGCGGCGGTGGCTGTCTGCAACCCCGCATTCCAGATGATCTCCATCTCGCAGCTTAGTACTCCGCACTGCGTGTGTGCGGAAATACAGGCGCCCAGCTCCACGATGTATGTCGTCTCTCACTACTTTCAGTACAGAGACGATATCGGGTTGCACCTCAGACACCTCGAAAAGGTTCTTCACCCTCTGAGGGGGAAGAGAGTGTTGGTAGCGTTAGATGCCAATGCGCGGTCAGCGCTTTGGGGTTCTCCGACAACGGACGAACGCGGGGAGCACCTCGAAGCACTGATACGGCAATTTGGCTATAACGTTGTGAACGACGCGGGGCAGCCTGCCACTTTTCGGTCGACAAGGGGTTCGTCATTAATCGACGTTACCCTGGGGTCACCGTCCATTGCCAGGTTCATCGGGGAATGGAAAGTGCACGAGCATTAAACCTCGAGCGATCACAACGCCGTGACTATCAGCCTGCGGGTGCCGAAAGTCACGAGAAATGACCGGAGCTTCGGACACATTCGTTTCAACATCAAGAAGCAGACTGGGACCGATTCTCCGAGATCTTGAAGGACCACTCAAAGTTAAGGCTGGAGATCCTCGCACTGGAGTCTGCGGAAGAGGTAGAGAGGATGGCTGAGACTCTCACAGGCGTCCTCACGGAAGCCTGCACCCAGTCGATGCCGCGGAAGAAACATTTTATCAGGTCCAATCCGTGGTGGACAACTACCCTCACCAACCTCAAGAAAGCCTGTGACTCGAGTCGACTGTGACTGTGACTGTGCGCGAGTCGCACCCGACACCCCCGAAGCCCCTGTGTTCGAAAAAGCGGATGTCTCCAAGGCACTCCGCTCGCTCAAAAACGGAAAGGCTCCGGGCCTTGACATCATTAAGGTCGAGGTGATCAAGAAAGCTTTCTCCGTCAGAGAAGGAAAAAGAGAAGGAAGAATATGAATAATAACAATAAGAAAACAACAAAAATGGAAAATGCTATTATTATTTTTTTTTCTAAATTAATTAATTAATTAATTAATTTATTTATTTATTTATTTATTCGGATGGTTAACGAACATCAAGGAAAAGCATATATATACATATATGCCTTGCAAATAAGGAGGGGATTAATCCAAAATTTTGGAGCCTCAACGTTGGGGAGAAAAAGCGAAGGAGAAAGTTCAAACGGCGAATGATTATAAAAGGGAAAATGTAAGAAGGTCCCGATTACAAAGTAGGTGGTGGAGAGCCGTAAGTGCCCAATGAAAGGATTAAGCGGTATATTTTCGCAAGAGGGCAATTATTCTTCGCGTGACCCGTCTTATGACTAACGTAACACCTATCATTCACGCAACGAATCCCTAAAGCGTTGTCGAATTTCGCACGCAAGGGTGGAGTACGCTGAAGTAGAAAGTTCTTAATACCAAACTCTTACCTTTGGTAAATAGTAAATTTAGGCGCGAATAATTAGTGGTGATTGCTTTTACGCGTTGAGTTTGTTTAGCGCGAAGTGAAACCCGTGAAATTGAGCGTTAATTATCATCTTTATTTATTATTGTATTTTTTATTTTTATTTTGCTGTTGGTGGAAATTTTAGTTATGGTGGACAGAGGTTGGAGATAACCTTACCTTCTGCCTTTTGTATTAATACCAACAATATGCCACACAAGTTGCTACAAACTTGTATGCATTGTATGGTAGGGACTCGATTTTTGTTAATGAAAAACATGAGCTCGCGGGCCCAGTCCTACGGAATTTTCCTTAAACCGTGTTCCCTTAAGTACCGACTTGTGAGGGAGTTACGGTGGGGCGCGGTTTTTTGTTGACGGGAGGAGTGACTATTTGGAGTCAACCTCACGGTGTCGCATACATGTATAAATATAAGGAAGCATATATATTGTAGTGGAATTTTTCTATTTTCCTTAACCCAACTACAAAGCTAAGGCCCCCAAGAATTCTTCCCTTTATTTTATCAGGGCGCCAGGCGCTTTCGCGCCGGGAAAAACTCTGTTAGCTATTCGGGGCCAAGCTGCTTTTGCCGGGCTAGCCGCAGCCGTCAAAGTCTTGTAGAGTGGCGGGATTCGGAGGCCAGGTTCTCACAAACACAACAAAAAAAAAATAACGACCAATATTCGGGGGACTTTAAACAAATTAGTGAAAAGTCGTTTATTACCTACGAGACGGGATTTCCCTCATTCTCGCTCAACCGCGATTCTCTACACACACATACGCATACATTCGCACCGTACGGGAACTAGTACATACTCGAACGGAATTTTCGTATTACCGACACTTTTCGCGACATTCAACTCTCCCTCGGAAACGAAATCCGGTTACTCAGTTCACCGGCATAAACGGAAATTAACGCGGAACATTCTCACACTCTATCGTTTCTCGATCATTCCCGCACGCATAACAACTAACACACGATTAATGGCGATTTCCCGAGGATAATTCCCGACAACTCCTTTTAATTCTAATATTATTTCTTTTAACCAACGGTCGCAAATTGGCATCGGCCCACCGTAAAGCCTCGCGGGACTCTGCAACCAACAAAAGACCAAACACAGAGCTCGCGGACTCAACCACGCGTAGGATACCGTCGCCGCGCACGCTTCCACAAAAACTCAAAAAAACTAAAGAATAAGAAAGGCCTAGTGACGGGGCTTACCTCGAGGTCAAAATAAATATATGGCCCGTATTGTCCTCTCAAATCTTTTCGGGAATTTCGGTTGCTCTCTCTCTCGTCCTCGTAGTGCCGCGGATCCTCGGAAAATGCCACGAGATTTGTCGCTCCCGGGAGCACGATGCTACTCATCCCTACCCTCATTGTCTTCACCGGCGATCGGTCAAGTGGCCAACCCTAACTTTTCGTGATCTATTTGTCGTGAATAATAGTTGGCGCTCCTGGCGCGCGAAGTGCGAATGAGGACGGCGCAGCGCCGCGCAAGGGCCGAAGCGTAGACCGGTGTTCGTCTCGTGATTCGGAGGGAACGTCGAGTCCTCTATGCCTGTCGTTGCAACCAGTATGCTCTCGGGACAGATGACATCTCGGGAGTCTCGTTGTTGGCAGTGTGTTGAGTGAACGAAGAGAAATAGTAGCGGAATTCCCCATCATTTCTCGGCGTACATAAATAAATAAAACAAAATCGTCGATAGTTAGAATTAATGAACGAAATTAACCTATGTCGAGCCCTATGGATCTGTTGGGAATCGTTGCACTGCGAGGAGCCATCGAGATTTTTGCGAGCTTATCTCGCCTCAAATTTTTAACTCGTTACAATTCTCCCCCCCTTAAAAGCCGACCGCCCCGGTCAAGGAAGCCCCTGTCTCTTGGCCTGAGATTTAATTAAATAAAACTATCAAGACGACTCGACGACAGTACCCTGTCTCACAGATCCATGGGCGGGCAAAGGAGCAACGAACAATTTTTTTTTTTTTTTTTTTTTTTTTTATTCGGGAGTCACTTGCGAGCTCATGATGCCTTAGGAGATTCGGAAATATAAGATCTTTAAAATTTTAAATCCGCAATCGCAACCTTTTTGATTACCCCTCCCTGATCATCAGTCAGCTCATAAACTACAGGAGATATGACTTTCGAAATAGTGAATGGACCCTGTTATTTTTGCGCTAGTTTCGCCGCGACGAATTGTGAAGCGTTAGATAAAATACGCTGACGTTTGAGAACTCGGTCTCCTACTATAAACCGCACGGGATTGCGATTTTTATTAAAATGCGCCGCTTGACGTCTGTATGCTTCATCCAGATCATGTTGCACCTTCTTCCGTAACACCTCCAGCTGTTTCATCTTTTCGGTCCATTGTTCCACACTTCCCGGAATTATCTCCCGCTGTCCCTTAATACGTTTGAAGAATTGGTGAGGTTTCGGGACACGACCGAGGTTGAGGAACGCAGGGCTTGTAGCAATTGCCGAGTGGTGTGCTGTATTATAGGCGAATCGAAATTCCGGGAGATGAACATCCCATGCCCGGTGATCTCCCTCCAAGTAAGAGATAATCATGGTTTTGAGGACACGATTAACCCGTTCTACGGGATTTGCCTGGGGATGATAGGGTGGAGTTGTAGTGTGGAAAATTCCCAACTCGGCCGCCATTTCCTTTAAGCTTTTATTCACGAACTTGGTCCCGTTATCGGTCAGGATGACTTCGGGAGTACCCCAGCGCGATATGATCAATTCGTCCATTAATTCCCGTATTTTCTTCCCTGTAGCCTTCTTAAGTGCAACGCAACCGATCCATTTGGTGAAAAGATCTTGCAACACCAAGACGTATGCAGCTCCCGAACGACTAGGTGGGAATGGACCCATGATGTCTGCGGCACAACTGACCATGGTTCTTCTATTACTCGTCTTCCCATAAGACCCAAAGGCAAACCAACATTCGGTTTCGATTTTTGACAAGTTTCGCAGCTTCTGACGTATCGGGTAATTTCTTGATGCATTTTGGGCCAATAGTATGACGAGACAATACGCTATAACGTTTTTGCTATACCCAAATGTCCGGCTTGTGGCACGTCATGGTTTTCCCGTAAAACTTCCCGACGATCATGGTTCGGGATTACCAACTTCCATTCGTCATCTGCGTCTGAGCCTCCATACTGTGTAAATCTTCTTCTCAGAAACAGCCTCCCTTCACAGATCCTCCAATCCGGGAACTTTTCAGGATCGTCTCGTACATCAGTCCATCTCGCCTCATACCAAGGGTCGTCTAACTCAGGGACTCCTCCGAATTCCGAAAGCTCCGTGGCCACCAATAAGATTTGCTCGGGAGTGTGCGAGGACTCTCGCATCATCTGACTTATCGGAATACTCTCGTGTATACGCGACAGGGCGTCAGGTAAGTGATTCTGCGCCCCCTTCCGATGAAGAATGTCAAAATCGTAATGGGTGAGCGTCCAGATCCACCTCGCGATGCGACCTTTGGGTTCTTTTTGTGTAAAAAGCCACTTCAGGCTCTCATGATCCGTGATCACGGTAAAACGGTAACCAGTGAGATATGGTCTGACCTTCTCCACTGACCATAAGATTGCCAGACACTCCAGTTCTCGTACATCATAATTTCGTACGGCCTCTGAAAGAGCACGACTCGCATAGGCTATCGGATGTTCAGCCCCTTCTGGTTCTTGTGTCAGTACTGCACCCAATCCCGTAAGACTGGCATCTGTATGGAGCGTAAACTTCTTAGCGAAATCTGGTCTAGCCAAGACGGGAGCTTCTGTCAACGATCTCTTCAGCTGATCAAAGGCAACCCGTTGCTCTTCACCCCATACCCAAGGCTGTTTCTTCTTTGTGAGCCTGGTGATCGGTTCGGCTAGCGTCGCGTAATTCGGGATGAACCTTCGGTACCATGACGTAGCCCCGAGGAAACGACGGACCGTTGTCACTGTCGTTGGTTCCGGATATTTGGCGATTGGAGCAGTCTTTTCTGGATCCGGTTGGAAACCACTCTGATTTATCAGAAACCCTAGGTAACGTAACTCGCTTCGACAAAACTCACATTTCTCGGGATTTATGAGCAGTCCCGCTTCTATAATTCGATCAAAGACACGTTTCATCCACGTGAGGTGTTCCTCAAATGTTTCGGTAGCGATCACTATGTCGTCCAGGTATGCAAAAACCGCTGGTTGCATGTCGGGAGTTGTTATCTGGTCCAGCAAACGTTAGAAGGTTGCTGGAGCAGATGAAAGCCCGTACGGCATGCGCCGGAAGTGGAATAATCCTCGGTGAGAAGCGGTAAAAGCAGTAATCTCCCGGGATTTCTTTTCCAGTGGAATCTGATGAAACGCTTGACTAAGTTCGAGAGTTGAACTGTACCGCGCCGCTCTCAAACAATCCAGGATGTGCGACATGAAAGGTAAAGGGTACGCATCCTTTTTGGAGATCGCGTTTACCTTTCGGAAATCGATGCAGAATCTGTAAGTCCCGTTAGGTTTCTTGACCATCACAATTAGACTACTCCATTCACTTTCTGATTTTTCAATGATGTTCGTCTCTAACATGCGATCAATTTCCGAATTCATAGCGTCCCGAATAACGGGAGTGAACGGGTACCAACGTTGTTTGATAGGTGCTGCCTCGCCGACATCAATGCGATGTTCCACAATATTAGTAAGTCCCGGAGCTTGTCGCAGTTTCGGAACTTCGACAGCTAGGAATTCTCCAAGACACTCGCTCTCTTTGTCCGTAAGATCCACAATGGCAGTACAGGATCCGTACCGGTCGGGAATTTTAACACGAGCGAACTGGTATTCAACATGAGGCTCTCCGCTGAAGAACCATTTCCGTTTCAATACATCGATGCCAATGCCAAATATTTCCATCGAATCTAGATCGAGAAGGAGAGGGACTGGTAGATTCGGTATCACTCTCGCAACCAGAATGCGTTGACTACCTCTTAAAATAGCGTCGAACTCTACCTCTTCATGGCAGATCACCTCTTGACCATTCCCCACGGTGCATGGATGATTTAGTGTCGATCTCCGGATGAATCCAAGTCTCGTCAAGAATAGCGTTCCCTCTGACCCGATAAATGTACTCGTGGCGCCAGTGTCAACAACAGCTGGCAGAGTTTTCCCACCAATGATCAGAAGTAGTACCAAAACAGAAGTTCCTTGTTTCTCGATGTTTTGTAGAGCCAGTTCGGCGTAGCCCGTAGCGGGAATCATTATTGGGGACATCGACCATTTTGCAGGAGTCTCCCATGTCCCTATTGGCGGTTCCCTTGCGCGTTTCCCGGACAATTGTGCGGAGTTCTCCTCGTGACACCTTCCTTTCCACAGTCGAAACATCTCAGTCGTATCGGCCAAGCGCAACCCTTAGCGAAATGTCCATTTCCTTTACAATTGCTGCAGATGACCGCACTAGGATCTACTCTTACTGGTGGACCTCGGTTCTCCTTCGATCCTTCCGTTCTCGGTAAGAAAGGGTTAGAATTATTGGCTGTTGATGTAGGTGGCTCCGGTGTGGTTGCACCGAGGCGAACAGCAGAGCGTGGAGGAGTCGTCGTATTCCTGTAGCGGGAAAAATTTGAAGTCGGATGGGACGGTGGTGCTGGAGACTGTACCCTACCATGATTGTCCTAAAGATTTGTTCCGTGACCAAATGAAGGATACTCCCCCCCCTGGACTAAGTATGCCGGGTTCTGTCGTCTAGGCGAAAATCCGCGTCGGTTCGTGTCAAAGGAGACTCTCTGTCGTACAGTCGATGAGCCACGATACGCAAATTCTGGGAAGAGTGATCTTTCGGGAGGTAGCGGCGCACGAAACGACTCTGCTGCGTGGTAGCTCCTTTCCACCCGTATGACGTCTCGCTCCAATTCCTCGAGAGTCTTCACTTCAGAGCGTAGTACGGCGACTTTTTCGATCGGCAATGGTGAAATAACTCGCGTCATAAGACCCCTCATGCAAGTAAAAAAATCGGCAACGTTTTCCTTACTTCCTTGGACCCGGGATTTAAGTTCTTCCTCTAAAGCTAATTGTAGATCACCATTGCAGAAACGTTTGCCAAAGGCTTCCTCACACTCGATCCATGTATGCCATCTTGGGCGCTCAGCCTTAAACCAATGATAGGCTATTCCCTTCAAGAAAAGCGGGATGCAGTTCAGCAGATCGGAGTCCGACAATGCCACCGACCTGCGTCCGTCCTCGATACGGGAAAGGAAAGCATCGACCTCCTCACCCCTTGATCCAGAAAAGCTCAAATTCCATCGTCGCATGATATCGTATGCGGTCAATGCGTGTGATCGGTAGAGTGTTTCAATGTGATGTGGTGAAGACTGATGAGTTGGATTTCCCATGTCATGGGCTCTGTAGTCGTTGCCAATAGCGTGTCCGGCCTGAATTTCACTAACGGTGATTAAGTCGGCCGGATTCGTAGTCTGATTGTGATTAGCGAGGCGGCTGGAAAAATATAGCCTCTCCCGCAAGGAAGCCGAAGAACCTTCCTCCGCCAATCCTCGGAGTATCAACTCAGCTTTGACTTGATCGTCCGTAAGCGCCGCAATTTCATCCGCGCTCAATAACCGATCCATATCTCCTGTTTTCCTAGATACTATTTCGGCGTACAAGTGATAGAAATAAAAAAAAAAAGACTTCGAGCTGACTGATAACTCTCGGGATTTATCAGCGAGCACAGACCGCCCTGTTAAAATAAAATACAAAAAAAAAACAAAACGGCGAGACGTGCGCCCTCCCGATAAGAGTTTGTAAGGTTTTCACAAGAAAACGAAAAAAAAAAAAAAAATGCAAACACAAAATACAATGCAATTACGGGACGGGATCACGTAGTATCCAATCATAAACAAATATATGGCCAGATAGAGTCAAATGCAAATACATAAATAAAATAAAGCATATAATTTCGTCATTTTGAAATTTCAAATGATATGATTCCTTACGAGCGAAGTCAAATCATCGCGAGGAGCGGCGAGAGCTAATGCTAAATTCCAGGGAAAAAAACAAATTTTATCACGTCAAGAACCTAAGAGTATTGTCGTTTGGTGAGTCTTCGATATTAATGAGTAAAATATGAAATTTAAAGAGTGACAAATAAAAGGAAAGTTTTAAATGTGAATTTACAGGATACTCGGTCTCAATTTTCTCTAAAATAATAATCCCCGTACGACGTCTAAGGGTAAAATATTTTTGTCAAACGAGACGATCTGTTTTTTTTTTTTTTTTATGTTAATTGTGTGGTAAAAGTATATGATGTGTCAAGGAATAAAACCGGAGATGTCAAATAGATCCTATAATGTCGAATCCAAAAATTTGTCAACAATTTAAAATTTAATAAATAATTTTATAATAGTCATTAAATGTTTGTAATCATGCCGAGTTTAACTATTCTTGATAAATGTTAATATTATTTCCCGATGAAGAATTATTATTATTATTATTTGACAATATAGAACTCAAATTTGGATCAATTAACCGGGAAATTGTAATAATCATTAGGGCTTCAACAAAAACTTGAAGAAAACGAGAAATCCAGAAAAATAAATTGACAAAATAATGATTCCCGATGAAATTGTAAAAGGGAAGAACGAAAAATAATTTAAGAAAAATATATCTATATATATAAATATATTTTTTTTTAACACTAAATGATAATTGTTAGTAATAATAAAACGTTAATATTCAATATCTACTGGAGTGTTCAACCATGAAAACGTAAGGAATTTTGTATGGTAGCCGATCGCTTAATAGCGGGAAATATTAGCTGTCTCTTCACTTCAGATTACTTAGTGCGTGGTCTACTGTAGCTCTCGCAAATTCGCTGCGACTCGGGAATAATATGTGAATTTAATATTTCCAATGGTAAATTCTAAGCGCTACTTATAATCGCACTACTGACTTACCACACTCCCGATTTTCAATAACTGAGAATTCCAACGGTCGAGGCAATTTACATAAAGGGACTTTGACTAATTGATAAATTTCAATAACTCAATAATAATTCGATCGTCAACTAACTAAATAGTTCGTGAACATATTATTTTCCAATTAGTGGTAATTTTCACCGTATCGATAATTCAATAATAATGGGATTCCAAGAGTTTGATAATTTTTACGAGAATAAATTCAAGAGAGGAAGAAAAAAAATTCTTCAAAATTTTAATAATCGACAAAAAAAAAACTTTGATGTGAACCATTGACGCAAGGGCCCCACGTTGGGCGCCAATTTTGTAGTGGAATTTTCCTATTTTCCTTAACCCAACTACAAAGCTAAGGCCCCCAAGAATTTTTCCCTTTATTTTATCAGGGCGCCAGGCGCTTTCGCGCCGGGAAAAACTCTGTTAGCTATTCGGGGCCAAGCTGCTTTTGCCGGGCTAGCCGCAGCCGTCAAAGTCTTGTAGAGTGGCGGGATTCGGAGGCCAGGTTCTCATAAACATAACAAAAAAAAAAAATAACGACCAATATTCGGGAGACTTTGAACAAATTAGTGAAAAGTCGTTTATTACCTACGAGACGGGATTTCCCTCATTCTCGCTCAACCGCGATTCTCTATACACACATACGCATACATTCGCACCGTACGGGAACTAGTACATACTCGAACGGAATTTTCGTATTACCGACACTTTTCGCGACATTCAAATCTCCCTCGGAAACGAAATCTGGTTACTCAGTTCACCGGCATAAACGGAAATTAACGCGGAACATTCTCACACTCTATCGTTTCTCGATCATTCCCGCGCGCATAACAACTAACACACGATTAATGGCGATTTCCCGAAGATAATTCCCGACAACTCTTTCTAATTCTAATATTATTTCTTTTAACCAACGGTCGCAAATTGGCAACGGCCCACCGTAAAGCCTCGCGGGACTCTGCAACCAACAAAAGACCAAACAGAGCCCGCGGACTCAACCACGCGTAGGATAACGTCGCCGCGCACGCTTCCACAAAATCTTTAAATAACTAGAGAAGAAGAAAGGCCTAGTGACGGGGCTTACCTCGAGGTCAAAATAAATATATGGCCCGTATTATCCTCTCAAATCTTTTCGGGAATTTCTCGCGGTTGCTCACTCTCTCGTCCTCGCAGTGCCGCGGATCCTCGGAAAATGCCACGAGATTTGTCGCTCCCGGGAGCACGATGCTACTCATCCCTACCCTCATTGTCTTCACCGGCGATCGGACAAGTGGCCAACCCTAACTTTTCGTGATCTATTTGTCGTGAATAATAGTTGGCGCTCCTGGCGCGCGAAGTGCGAATGAGGACGGCGCAGCGCCGCGCGAGGGCCGAAGCGTAGACCGGTGTTCGTCTCGTGATTCGGAGGGAACGTCGAGTCCTCTATGCCTGTCGTTGCAACCAGTATGCTCTCGGGACAGATGACATCTCGGGAGTCTCATTGTTGGCGGTGTGTTGAGTGAACGAAGAGAAATAGTAGCGGAATTCCCCATCATTTCTCGGCGTACATAAATAAATAAAACAAAATCGTCGAGAGTTAGAATTATTGAACGAAATTAACCTATGTCGAGCCCCATGGATGTGTTGGGAATCGTTGCACTGCGAGGAGCCATCGAGATTTTTGCGAGCTTATCTCGCCTCAAATTTTTAACTCGTTACAATATATATATATAACAATTCAGATAGATGTACACAAGTGAGCTGTTATGTTTGGGAATGCGTACGGACGTCCCCTTTTATATGAAGGGAAGAGGAAAGGGTGAAACGGGAGAAAAAATCGATGAATAGATTAGTACCCAATGCTAGCGAGCACGAGCATTACTGCGAAGCAATTCTTCATCTTGTCGGAAGCAGCGCTGAGTAAGCTTATATCCAGATAAGGAACTTCGCGTCCAGTAGCGAGAGAGTTAATCGCTGGCTCGATGCAGTTGTAGCTCTGTGAGATCTATGTGGACGAGCGCTCGGCTGATAACGTGAGCAACGTCCAGTAAGGTCCTTCGATGGAGGAACGGGTCAGGTAACAGTAGCCGTGCCCCAACGATGGCGGTCGATGCGTTCTTCACTGTGGCGTTCACTCGCGAGTAGAACTCATCTTATTTCGCGAAAGATCAAAAGTTCGATGACTTGCGGAAAGATCGCAAATAGTCTCGAATAATTCACTCGTGGTGAAATAAAATTCCCAACTGAGGCGGGTGCTATTAATGATCACGCGGGGGATTTTGCAAAACGAATGCAAAATTATGTAGTGACTTGTTCGATTATTAATAATTGCAGTTATATATATATATATTTTTTTTTATCGGCTTTGACGAATTCAATGTAAGATTTAACGATTTTTTTTTTTTTTTGGTAACGGTTTAAAACTTGAGCATCCCACTTCTGACACCAGAAAAAATTATGTCACGTCCAAGCTAATTAGTAGGCAGGAGTGAGCACAATCAAATGTTTTCTTTATATTAGGAATTGGGATGGTTGCTCAATTAAGGGATTAAAATCCCAGATTTTAAATCACTACACGAAGGAGATTTTTGATACACAACAATATTAATTCAAATGGTATTGGCTTGAACATTAACACCAATTTCCCGTAAGCAAGGAACAATAATAGTAGTGTCAAACGAGGTGCAGATAATGTTGATACAATTACGGCAAACAGATTGAACAAGTCACGCAATAAGAATGCAACTTAACACATAGGGATTAATTGCCTCGCAGATTATATCGATGCGGACTCAAATTAGCAATACAATGTATATATATTACCACGCGGATTATCTCGACGCGAACTCGAATTAACAATAATATAAATAGATAAGTTTATGGATATATGGCGGAGCTACGGCTCTAACGCACGAAGTACTTCGCAATTCGCGATATGTTAACTTGGACATTATCGTTTGGATGCAGAATAAAGACTAAACTAAGAATTTGTTTTATGAGGGGAAGAAGCATAGGCAGGTAATTAAGGAAGGGGAATTTTAGGTGGCAAAGGCGCGGCTCAAGGCTACTGATCACGCGTTCCACGCGCGGCCGGTTATTGCTGATCGCGAACGGACGCGAGCGGATATAACAAAGCAGAAATTCGAGATGGTCGTCCGGTGTGACCGAGAGATTCGCATCAGACAGTTTGAGTAAAACGTTTAGCCGGGGTTTTTTATTTGAAGGATTTAAATTAATAATTGTTAGCCATAGATCGTTGGAAAAATGACTAGGACGTAACATTGAGATTTTGTCGTTTTCACGCAAGGTGAAAGTAATGCGCGTGGAATGTGGAGAAAGAAAATTATTTCACTTCACTACGAGACAAACAATGCGCGTGGAAGATATTGAGATTTTGTCGTTTTCACGCCACGTGCAAGCAATGCGCGTGGAATGTGAAGAAAAAAATTTTTCCACCCCGAGTCGAAGCAATGCGCGTGGGATGTGAAGAGAAGCAAAATTTTCACTTACGAAACAGTTTATGTACGGTCAAAGTCGATGAACTTCGAAAAATTTCATCCTCGAAAAAGTTTATGTTCGGTCAAAGTCGAGGGACTTCGAAAAAATTTACCCTCGAAAAAGTTTATGTTCGGTCAAAGTCGACGAAAATCGAAAAATTATACTTACGAAACAGTTTATGTACGGTCAAAGTCGATGAACTTCGAAAAATTTCATCCTCGAAAAAGTTTATGTTCGGTCAAAGTCGAGGGACTTCGAAAAAATTTACCCTCGAAAAAGTTTATGTTCGGTCAAAGCCGTTGAGAAAAAATAAATTTTCACTCGCGAAAAAGTTTATGTTCGGTCAAAGTCGATGGATTTCGAAAAACTTCATCCTCGAAAAAGTTTATGTTCGGTCAAAGTCGAGGGACTTCGAAAAATTTTACCCTCGAAAAAGTTTATGTCCGGTGAAAGTTGACGAGAATCGAAAAATTATACTCTCGAAAAAGTTTGTTTTCGGTCAAAGTCGTTGAGAAAAAATAAATTTTCACTTGCGAAAAAGTTTATGTTCGGTCAAAGTCGAAGGAAGTCGAAGAATTATACTTTCGAAAAAGTTTATGTTCGGTCAAAGTCGAAGGAAGTCGAAGAATTATACTTTCGAAAAAGTTTATGTTCGGGCAAAGTCGATGGACTTCGAAAAATTTTACCCTCGAAAAAGTTTATGTTCGGTCAAAGTCGAAGGAAATCGAAAAATTATACTTGCGAAAAAGTTTATGTTTGGTCAAAGTCGACGAGAGTCAAAGAATTATGCGTTCGAAAAAGTTTATGTTCGGTCAAAGTCGATGGACTTCGAAAAATTTTACCCGCGAAAAATTGTATGTTCCGTCAAAGTCGAT